>AUVH01072273.1:0-10865 GCA_000443045.1 Phytophthora x cambivora | reverse complement strand
GTTTTAGTTGCGGGAAGCGGGGTAAAACAGTGTATCTAGGCATGTTTTACGATTATTGTATGGAGGGGTACCATACTGAGATCAAGTCAAAATACATCGCAATAGGGTTAATCGAAGTTAAATACACCTTACGCTTCCTCATACACGTGCGCTAGCGTGTAAGCTAAAGTATTGGGCTAAGTAAGCCCATTACATGTTGTGATTTGTGTTGTAAGTCTACCTGGTGTCCAAAAGCTCCCAGATACCTTCACCCACGAGTTCAAGACGATGTGGTGCACTCATGGAGCTAAACAGGTTTCACGGGTGAAGGCCTTCGAGAGAAAGGTCAGCGGTACACGGGTTGCGAGGCGAGCTTCACTGAGTGCTCGGTGAAGTGTATTGAGGGAGATGTGCCTAAGTGGAAGGTGTGCATCGACCCAGAGACGGAGGTATTGTCCGTACTTCTTTTATTTGAGGGTTTATACGCTAACTTGTACAACTATGCCCCGATAGATCTACTTGCACAACCACAAGACCACCAAGACCATCTACGAGTCTTACAAGCGTGCAAATCCCTGCCACTAACAGCTGAGGTTTGCAAGGATCTCGGTTTTATGGTTGAGGTGCAAACCAGTACCCCGACAATCAACCGGTATCTCTTGGACACGCTTGGTGGGTGTTTGTGGTGAACGCTCTACTTCTGGAGTTGTTAATCTCTACATTGTTCTTTTTTTAGCGGTTTTACTTTGAATGATATTAATATCGCTCTTTTTTTATTGATTAACATCTACAGATATGATCATCACCCCCAACAAGCAAGGAACAACCTCCAACAAGTACTAGGCTCGACGACAGTTGAAAGGACCCGGTTGCTGCTGAAAACTTTTGTCCGTCTCGATGACCACGACGTTCTTTTGGTGCAGGATCAGATGGACATCACTTGCGGCATTGCGATGCAAACCGCAGTGCAGAATACGTGCTTCAAGCAATGGGGCGACAGCTTGGTGATGGATTAAACACACGGGACAAACAACTTAGGCTACCATCTCGGTTTGTATTATTTCGTATTCAGATGCTATGTTCTATGCTAACTTGCATACTAATCAGTTGTTATTGCTTGTCGATCATTTGTTGAACATATATGAAGTCGTGTTGTGACGTCGGCTACTGGAAGAGGCATTCCAGTGGTTGGCGTTCTCGCATAAGACCAGAAGGACGGGACCATGCAGAGCATTTTGGAGTTCTTTAACCGGCACAATCCGTCATGGACCTCCATTGAGACTTTCACTATCGACAAGGATTTTGTGGAGTGGCGAGTGCTGGAGAGAGTGTTTCCCGACGCCAATGTTCTTTTGTGCCAATTCCACGCCCTTACGTCCTGGCGGAAGGTTTCTAGAAGGCAGAAGTACAACTTGATGATGTCTCAACGCGAGCAGATGGAGCATGCATTCGGAAAGCTCATCTACTGGTACGAGAGAATTGAATGTTCAATGTTACTTGCTATATGTTGCTTAATGTTGTCATGTACTATTATGTTGCCGACTGTGTTGCTTTTTAGTAGCTGTGTATGTCGTTTACCAACAGCTATACAGAGAGAAATTTCAATTCAGAGCTGGAATCGTTTACGAAGGTCTGTGAGAAGGAATGTCCAGACCTTCTGGAATATTTTATGGCGAACTGGATGGAGTGCGACTCGATGTGGACAAAATATATCCGGGGAAAGTACTTCTCTGCTGGCAACACCACAACCAGCAGTATCGAATCGAATTGGAACCAACTGAAGATGCTTCTCGGCAAACGACCTCGTCTGGACGCAACTATTAGCGGTCTGTTAGCGCACCAGGGGGCTATTATTCGCCAAGTGCTCGCGTCGATGAGGAAGCACGTGTCTACATCTCGACACCCAGACGCAATCCCTCACTTCTTGACACGCGTTGCAGCGCGTCTTAGCGACTACCCGTTGTCTAAAGTGCGCTCACAATGGGACCGCTTTATGGTGTACCTAGCGGACACGAACAGCACAAAGCTGGACGCTGTGGGCGAGTGGGAACTCAGTACTCGGAGGAATTCCTACGTGTGCAACGACTATGAATGGACGTGAACTTGCATATACTATTGTAGCAATCACCTTCCATGCCAGCACTAGATGTACGTCGCTGATCGTGTTCATGGGTTCGAGTATCTACCTGAGTCGACCGTCCCGCAGCGCTCGGATATGGTGGCAATGTCCGAGTTGGAGAAAGAGCTTTGTGGTGGAGCGGAATCGGCCAAAATCTTGTTGAGGCTTGATCGGGCTACCACAGCGCCCAGACACCGACTAACGGAGGGGGTCCCCCTTTGATCCGTGATCAGCTGAACGGTTCTCACCTTGTGTACTCGTCGGCGGGTTGGATCGGCTCTCACGGGGCTCCGAAGATGCAGCACTTGGTGAAGATCGATTATCTTGGCGATACGCGGGGATGGTTTGGAGCAGCGCGGTAATCTTCACTCTGCGTCCGGTTATTGGTCTCGATCGAGGATCCTTCGCTCAGATCGAGACGTCTGGATATGATCCGAGACCGGTAAGTGCCTTTTCTGGTGTGTTCGTCGCTTCCTATAGCGAGATCGTAGTCGAGAGGAGAAGCGATCGCCAGCCAAACAGCTTCATCTGGTCGATCGAGGTCCGCACCTGAAGGAAAGATCACTAGAGTGGGCAAAGTTGGCCAATATATTATCCAAACTTAAACCACACTACCAGATCCACTCTTCCTGGGCACTTTTCGCTCCGCCGGGGCCAATGTAGTTCCCGAGGCGGAGAATGACTTGGGGGCACTTGTGATGTAAAGTGCAAATTCAACTCTGATTTATGTTTAGCCTATACGTCCCTTCGGCTACCATCCCAACCTACATCTTACAACCGGACAACCACTTGATTCTTGGCCTGGCTGCGCCCCTTGTTTTTTCCCATCCCTGGTCGGTCCGCGATCTCGATCCATGATCTCCAATCTCGATCCGCGATCCCGATCCTCGATCCCGATCCGCGAACCCAATCCACGATCCCGATCCTCGATCCCGATCCACGATCCTGATCCGCGATCCCGATCCACGATCTTGATCCGCGATCCTGATCCGCGATCTCCATCCGCGATCTTGGTCCGCGATCTCCAGCCGCGATCTTGATCGTGATCCCGATCCACGATCTCCACTCTCAATCTCGATCCGCGATTCCGATCCGCGATCATCTCTGGTTGTCCAAATTTAGGTTCGGGTCTTCGTATGGCGTCATCCCCTGTTATATATCCGACCCTGTTCTTCAACCTGTCTCCAGCTTCCATGTTTCGGCAGAGACTTCGCGGAACACTTTTCTTTGTCGGTGGCCGCCAATCTGGTCCGATTTGTGTCGGCCGCCCTGCTTCTACCGGATCCGTGGCACTGGCGTCATCCGGCTTGCAACAGATTCGCCGGATTGCGCCAGTTCGCGCTCGATCAGCGTCCACATCTCCGCGTTGTATTCGGCCCCGAAATTTCCTGCGCGCTTCACCACAACTTCGAGATGGCCTCAGAGCGCTACAGGCAGTACAAGAGTCCATAAAAGAAGCTGGAGATTCCTGGACGCACGACGGTTTGACCCAAAACGAGGTCCTTCTCGATGAGTCGGAAGCAACACAAGGTGCAACACAGCCAGCACCCCAACATGAACATCCACAGAGAACATCGGGCGCCGACGTCTAAAGCAACGTGGTGTTATATACGTCAAGATGAATCGACGGGAGCGTGCTAAAGTTGTGATTCTCTCATCAGAAGAAACATATAGCTATGCTAAAGCCGTGTTCGAGCCTGTGATGGAGAACCTAGCAAGTTTGGCTACCCCAGCTTTTGTCGCAGCCTTGAAGTCCTGGAAGGACATTGTTCGAAGTGGTTGGAGACCGTCGAGGCAGATTCTACGACCAGGCCTGACGAAACTGAAGAATCCGACGATCCAGACACACCTGACACCTCATCCAACATCACGCCGGTTGATCTAATCGATACCATGAACTTCATTCGGGAGTTAGAGCAAGATAAAGCGGGGTCCAATGATACAACTTTAGACTCTAAGCGAGAGTCTGCAGCAGATAAAAATGATGCAACATTGGCGGCAACACCAACGCCAAGCAAGGCTGTTAGTGGGACAATGTCGGCGTCAATGCCCAAGGCTCCTACTCTGCTTGTAACTAAAGCAACGTCGCCCTCCACGCCGAAGCTGTACCCAACCAAAGCGGTGTCGCCCGCAAAGAAAAAGCGCTACCCTGTCAAAGCTACCGTACGTGTAACAACGGCAACCGTTGTAAGTAAGGGAGGGATCCTGGTTGTGCTACGTATTCCCAAGAAACCTAAGGTGCGACACTCTACCCGAACCAAACTGAAGCAAACCAAGCTGCCCAAGGGGGCGAAACCTCAAAAGCTGGCTGCAATTGTTCTCCCAGGCAAGATCGTGCCGTCGCTGTCGCGTGTTTTAGAGTGGCAAACAACACTATTGACCGCAATCATCTTAGCGAAATTCTGGCAAACTACCCAACTATCATGGACGACGACTTCATGAACTCGCGCGTCGCTCGCAGCAAACGCGATCACGTCTACACTAATAACTATGACTACAACTTTGTGATTCCAAAGAATCTCGTTCTTAAACTGGATGCCGTTGTCAAGGCGGAGAAAAAGATGCGTTCAAAGTCCAATTACTTCAACCAGACTGCGGACGACAATCATCCGGAGAGAACCACTGAGGAGATCATCGCCTACTATCCTGGTGGAACCCCGGAGGTCACCAGGTTTGTAGTCATCAAGCTGATCATTATGTTGCATGATGCGGTGCTGTTTGGTACTTATCGGCGCCGCTGTGTACAGGATGAACAAGTTCTACAACGTTGTCCGCAAGCTTGGTGCGTGGAAGGAGGATGTGGACTAGTTAATGTCGACTAAATGGGACGAGATGAGGTCAATCCTGAGCTTTTCGACGTGGTAACCGACTCGGATGAGCTCACAGATGGGCCAAGCACGCGGTCCTGGCAAATGAAGTTTTGAAGCAGCTTGAAGGAGCTTCGCTGAGCTCCACATTCCGATTGGCAAGCGGCGAAGGCACTGTTAAACTGGACAGAATGATCGGGATGCTCGCTCGCAAGGAGATGCTATCTGATACGATCATCGATTTCGCTGTCAGCTGTATATGTGACGCGCTGGAAGATTGCTGCGCATTGGACACCTATGCAGCTACATTTAGCTGCCCTGATCCGCTCAGACACGCATTTCAAGTACGCATTATGTTGTTTTACCAGTTCATCTGAGCAACATACACTGGGGTGTCATCATTGTCAGCATCCAATACCAGACTGAACCACCGGCAATCACACCCTACTTCTACGAGCCGCTGTGGGATTCGCGATTTTATCGTGCGACTGTCGAAGATACCTACGAAGGGACAGTAGCCCCATTTCTGTTGTGCTGGCATGAGAAGACAATGACAGGGGTGGAATATCCTGTTGTGGAGAATGGTGTGTGGTTGGATGCGCCTAGACAGCCCGATGGAACTTCGTGCGGCGTTATGGTGATCGCACAGGCTTATTGCATGCTGAAGGACAACTTCCGATTTACCAAGACCACAGTTTCAGACGATGACGTTGCCGTCATGCGACTACGTAATATGTGGATGGTACTTATGCAACCTGAAGTGAGTACCGTAGCAAACCAAGTAGCCAAAGCCTTAGATGCAACCGACCTCGAGTTAATGACAACAGTTACAACTAGATTACAGCTCATTTGTGACCTCATAGCAGATTTGTTTGTTATCGTCTTACTGTTTCTGCGTGTCCGCGACGCGCGCGAAGTATTGGTTTCGTCTTGCTCGAGTAGGGCCTCGAAACACTGTTCCAGCATCACACCGTACACCACGTAGCCAAGTTCGTGCACCGACACTCCAAGCATCGTTGCCAGACGGACAGCTTCCTCCTTCTCGTTGGCGAGCATTGTAGCCAGGTCATCGCGCTCGTTCAGAAGTTTGAACGAGTACTTGGAGATATTGTCGAGCCTGCCTTCCACAGCCTCGATTGCCTTGAGCCTAGACATCAGCAGACCCTTGCAAACCTTTGCCCTGTGAGCTCGTGGAAGACGTGTGCCTGAGTCGTTCATGGGCGGTAGCGGTGAAGCCGACAGGGCATCGCTGTTAAGGTTGTCGTAATAATGTTGTGGTAACGACATTCTCAGGTTCTACAAATTTCGGCGAAAACGACAATACTCAAACGCATATGTTTACAAAGACGAAGTTTACTGATTAAATCGGATTGGCTGGAGAGTTCATTTGTTTGTGTCAGTCGGATTTTTATGTGATATTGTGATTTCCAGCTATATTGGCGATTGGTGAAGTCTCCAGCAAACCGTCCTCTACACTTATGATTGGACAAAAACATTAACTTACCAATTCCAATTGGACAAAAATCATGTACATGCTTCAAAGTCTGCGCCTACACTGTAGGTCCAACAGCGGAAATAACTCTTATAGTGCATATTTTCAGTTTAAATTGGAGACCGGTGGAAATAACTCTGATAATCAATATTTAATACAATTACAAAGGGAGGTCGATTGGCGGGCGGTTGATTCAACCAATCACCCAGTCCAATTTCGATTAGAACCCACAATGCATGCCGTCTCTTTACATGTACAGCGGTAGTCAATTGCGCAGCAACAAGAAAAAAATGTATTTCCCAGCTCTTGAGTAAACGTCAATCAAAGTAGTTTTAATTGAGTACCCCAATTAGAGTTTGCAGCAATACCGGTACTGCGTTTTGCTACAGACACGACGGTGAAATCCGCCATACCTTAACAAGGGATGTCCGAGGTAACCAGACCAAAAATCGCCATTTCTTGGGCGAGTCCAAAAATTAAATTTGTCATTATCGTCGCTTACACGTATGTATTAGTGCTATACTAAAGATTCGTACAAACTATTTAAAATGGTGGTGGTTTCACGCTTGTATCATCAGTTCTTGGGAAGATATTGCAGCCCAAACTTGGATGCTGCCACCACATCAAGGTGCATGTCTTCGCTCTCTTGACCACTGTCTTGTCTCTACCCTTAAAAAGCGATGGATGTCACGTGATTGCACAAATATGATACCCCCGAGCCCTATTATAGCCAATAGCAGTACTCGGAATAGCTGTCAATGTGACGATGTACAAGATGGGTGCAACATGCAGCACCTCTACTACGCTTCCGGCTGAAAGAAGCTCTTCTTGCTCGAGCAAATTCTTTAAAACTAGTGTCTATTACACCACGCTGCCTAGTGCATCAGGAAGTGCTAATAAACGAGTAGTTATCTGTAAACTTACTTGTGTGGTATCTGATGCAAGTGCTTCACAACAGATGGAGACACCCCGACTAAATTTACGCCACTAAGACTTAACTAAATTGGTGTTGAGGGCGCTAACAAGAAAACGAGCCTTTGCGCACGCTATCGACTATATCCATCATAAATATTCGTTCAAGACGAAGTAATACATTATGTTGTAGTTCCTACCAAGCGACTGTAGAAATATCTGGCATGCGCGCGCGCCCATATTTCGGTCTGGTTACCTCAGATTTCATATGTTAAAAACCCGCCCGCCCAAACTTTAAGTCCCGAAAACTAGTAGTAATTCTCTGAAGTTTATTTTCAGAGCTAAGGAGGCGGTGCGAGTGGGTGTGCGATTTTGCGAAGTCGAATACCCTGCGAAATCAGCGATCTATTTTGCAGAGAATTCCTTTCTCTTTTTCTTGCTGGATATTATATCCCGCACAAAACGATAAATTACCTGCATGTTACCTGTGTCGTCCACCTCAGCTAAGTGCGAAATCTATTAGCCAATATCTATTTGCAAATTGCATTAGCTCAATGTTGCACGAAAGTTAGCCCATGTAGTGTTATACAAGACATCATGGATGCTATACTGGGAATACGATCTGGTCGAGTAAGCGACGACAACGTTCAATCTTCCGGGTAAGCTCGCCCGTAGCACTGTTGGTGACAATCATGGAACGTTGTCCGCATCGTGGCGACGGCAAGTGGCGCAAGCCTTTCGTTCGAGTGAATGAGATAGTGATGTGCGCCGCAAATGGGCTTGTAACATGTAATGAGCCCCTATAACTATATTACAAGAGCAGTGGTCCCTCGGCCGGAAGTGAGGGCGAAATATGCACTACAGTAACATGGGCTAACGTTGGTACAACAATAAAACGCGCGCAGATGCTGCGGCTGCGGAGCAGGCGCAGGAGATGCGCAATTTCATGTGAGCGCATTGCAAAAAGGCTATGTAAGCGCTAATAGTAATTAATACCAGCCCCGCTGTCTAGTGGAGAACGGTGCTTATACACGGCGAAACGAGTTTCTTGCTGGCATCCGCATGGTCACAGGGCAGTCGTACGATTGCTTTTTTTTTCACGAGGAGCCTAAGGGTGGAAGTGAAGCGAAATCCTTGAGCTGCCGTGACCGCGGGATCAACAGGTACATGTATTAATACTTCATACTGCAAAGAACACCCCATGTATACACCACCAAGTGACCTCGCAGTGTAGCAACGCTTTCTCTCATTCGCTTATTAACTAGTTTTAACACTCGATCACCACATTATCGGAGCTATAATTTCAGAGCTTTTCTTCGTGCAAAGCACGACTTTGTATGTTAGCCAATAACTTACCATTAAGTGACCTGGCGGATTCTCCTGTCGCGCTACGCGTCAGTCGTTTCATATGGAGGATAGTGTTCATATAGCGGGTGGATTTCACCGTCGTTGTCTGTACTACGAGGAATTACCATAATCTAGTAGAAAAGTACTGGATCGTCCCCCAGGCCGACGGCCATTTTCTTCATACAGTAAAAATATCCTAAGTACGCATGGCACGCCACCTGTTGAAAGGATACGAACCTTTCAACTATTTATGGACCAGCTTCGAGCTACCAATTTATTTGCGGGACACCTCAAATACATACGCTGCAGGTAAGATTTTTAAAGGGTCTACTGCTAAATAAAAACCAAGAAGAGTTTAATAATAAATATTTCTTCCAAGGGTGATTCACCGCTATATATTCTGCTACATTGTGCAAATGTCCAAGTCAAGAGCAAGAAACTCCCCAAATTACGGTAACGCTCGCTTTTCACTCGACGTGTCCGATCTTGAAGCTGCCCGAGAGTTGGGACTACTGCGGGACGATGTTGCTGTCGAGTCGACGAACCCCACACGCTCAACGTATGGCTTGGCCTACTAACTCCGGGAAAATATTGCAAATTCAGTCTTTTCTTCACAAAAAGCAGTCCACAGCAAGTGCAAGGATTTGGCTGTGAGGTGCGGCTTATAGATTTTTGTCAAGCAGACAAGTGTGAAGGCCGACAACTCCGGTAATGCGAAATTTGCGTGCAAGGCGCTCAACGGAATGCAATATTTCGAACGGACTACACCAGCCGCTCAACTCACGTGCCCGTTTTTCGTGAATGTTCACGGCAAATCGGGGAAGTGAAGGATAACCCAGGCAAATTTTGCGCACAATCACCTCAAGTTTGTCGGCAGTGCCAAGGCCCCCTGTGTTGAAGGGTCCATCCCGTTGCCGACCAAGCCTATGCGCAATACTACGCAGCAGACAAGCAAGCTAACAGCGATAGTCGAGACCGAGATGTTTCCCGCCCACGACGGATCTACTGCTTCAATGTCAGGCGCCGCTATCAAGAATTTTTTGAAATCGAAAGGAGCCGATGTAAGTGCTACCACTGTGTCAAGAATGAAGCAGAAAATTGACGACAAAATTCACGGTGACTTGGTAGAAAGTTATCAAAAGCTGAAGGCGCACTTTGAGTTGATGGCGCACAAGAACCCTGGGTCGGTCTGGAGAGTAGAGGCTACCGCGGACGGGTCGTCGTTTGGTCGTGCGTGATTTATTCCAAACGCTGGCATTCACATTGCTCAGAGCTGCAAAACGATGGTCGGCTTCGACAGTGTACACCTCAAAGAGGAAACGCACGAACAGGGGATTTATCTGGTAGCTACTGTGAAAGACTACAACAACCACATCGTTCCAGTTGGACTCGCACTAGTTTCGCAAGAAGACAAGGACAATTGGATTTGGTTCCTGGGAGCATTCAAGGAGGCAGTTGGCTGGGAAAAGTTCACGGTATTGTCTGATCGACAAAAGGTCTGCTTCCTGCTTTCGCGACCGTTTTTCCAAACGCCGGACATCGGTACTGCTTGCGGCATATCATGGACAACGTTAACAGGAAATGCTCCAGGCTGACTCAAGAAGACCGTGCGTGGGTAAGCCGAATGGCACGCAGCGATTGTGAAAATGACTATAAGCTGTATCGTAGTGAGCTCGCGGTGAACAACCCTGCTGCTGCCACATTTCTGGACGGAATCGAACGTGCTCAGTGGGTGAAGTACAGTTTCCAAGAAAAGTTTAATATCCTAACTTCCGACGAGATAACTTCAAATTTGTCAGAGCAAGCAAACAACTGGATGGGTAAAGAGCTTCGTACTGCCAAACCCCTCGACGGGTTCCACTTGTACTTCTTAAAGTTGAGTCAACTGATGTCTAAGAGACGACAACTTGTTGCAACTTGGACCAAATCTGGCGCGCTTTCAGATTTAGTCCCCAAGTTGTTGGAGCGGCGTGCAGACCGCCAAATTGCAGCTGAGATGTGTGACTTTACCCCGCTGCTGGAGGGTGCGTACAGCGTCTTGTTCAAGGGACCTGTTGCCATACCCGGATATGTGCACCCAGACCGGGTTGTGGATCTTCCAGCGCTGGAGTGCACGTGCGGCATTTGGCAAGTGACACGATGGGAATCGAGATTTCTCTACAAGTGGAGTGGTGATTGGTTGAAAAGCCAATATACCAGTGAGTATGGA
>KE579759.1:2523-16437 GCA_000443045.1 Phytophthora x cambivora | reverse complement strand
GCGACTCCAGCTTCATTATTCGTGGATCTGTTGGGGTATGTTGATGTGCGGGTATCGAACCCTGCCGTCATTTCGAGCGTCATTGATGGTATTCACCGCGTGTTGTCGACAAAGGACATGCTGATTAAAGTTATTCGTTTCATATCAAAGGCACTTGTGAGTAACGGACCTGATAGAACCACACAGTCAAGGGAACACACGAATACAAGAAGAAAACGAAAGCGAAATGATATGTCTCTGGGTAGACAAGGCTCATCTGGTGTCTTGCATCGCGAAAACAGCGCCGAGCTGCACGAAAAGCTAGGCCAATGGATGGTTGATTTGATCTCGATCGGAAGCGGGGGCGATCGAAAAAGCATAGTGGCAATTTCCACCGGCTTGCGGATCATTTTGCCGCTACGTCGCTACGTCGTGGCATTTTTACGACTGGAAAGCTTTGCCATATTCCGAGCTCTTCTTCAGCGTGTGGATCTGATTGTGAATACGTATGCACCCTCACTCACGACTATCACAAGTGACTACCTGGATTTATGGCTCGTTTTACTGCGATATTTTGATGACCACGAACTTGAAAAATATCGGGACTTGCTCGCTAAGGTTATTACGGGTGTCGAGACTCAGCAAATCGTTGCCCAGAGTGTCGAACGAGACACGTCATTTGTAGTGCCAGTCTGCTGGGAGTATTTGGAATTCTTAGAATTATACCAGCTTCACCCGAAATGCCACGATCTGTCTTCATCTGAGAACTTGGTTGAAGTCTCATACGACTACCTTCGTAGTTCAGAGGCTGTAATTGACGCTGTTTTATGCAAATCTGTGGCCTTACGTGGTCCATTCCTGGTCTACTTCGTGTGGTCACGTTCGGTGGTACTCAATTTGGACGGCGAGGATTCCTGGCGTAATGCCCTACCGTGGAGAGTCGCTTACCAGAGCATTCTACAAGAGACATCTCTCGACGCAGCAGTCTGCTCATATCTTGCAATGGCTCCTCTTCTTGCGTTCTTCGTCGTAGCTGGATCTATAGCATCTCCGAAAAGGATGGCTACGTGTGTTCTGGAGGCTTTGAGCGGAAAAATTCAACGTACGAGATCGAAGGCGGTATCGGCAGCGATTATCCAAGTGTGTGGAGCAATGCTCTGCGCAACGGCGTACGGTCAAGCTGTAGCCGACGGAGTAAGTAGACCGGTCGATAGAAAAGCAAATGCTGCCCGTGGTCGCTCCTGCAGTTGTCAGTGTCGAAAGCTTGTCAACAGCTTTCAAACGGTGCCAATTCCACTTGCTTTATTCGAGCCCATTATTTGCGATGAGACTGGCAGTGCTTCCGAAGATATGCAAGTCATCAAAATAAACGCATTGGCAAGCGTTTTTGAGCATTGTGAAATCGAATACGGAAATGACCACACTGCTACGCGATTTGTGGAATATCTTTTGACATGTTTTGAGCATCACTCTGGGCTCGTTCGCCAAGCTGTGCTTGAATCGATAGTTCGCCATCCACGCCTTTTTGACGCAATGATTGATCCGTCTAAGGATGGCCTTGCTGGGTTGATGGAGCGGTTGGAGGTTCTTATGACAACGGCCGAAGAAAGCTCTGATGAAAATCTGATCACGACAATGATGTTGACGTCAGGCACAGTTGGCTGTGAGTGTGACCCACAACAAGGCGATCGGGGAGAGAATTGCATCTGGATACTATTACGGCTAGTGTCTATGTGGAACCGCTTTCATATTACAAAGCGTTCACGGTATGCAGCCGTGGCTTATGAGCAAATCTGCCGCATCACTGCCCACCATTGTGTGTCATGGAGATCTTTGTGCGCGGATTTTCCGGAGTTGCTTTACTTCTCTCTTGTTGATGAGCTGTTGGAAAATCAAACTCTTCAGTTGTTTCTTCGAACATTTATGGGTGGAAAAATCAACACCAAAGTTTTCTTAGGAGCAAGTGCGCCGTACGTTCTTCCGATCTATGTTGTGCGTCAAAACGAGCGGATGTTGCATGCGTACGTTGATGAGTACAATGGTAGCGGGGGAGATGCTGAAAACGGTGGAGAGGTGGATTCACCGACATCTATCGATGATCTTCTCATGAATCATATTCATTATGTGTTGAAAGACTTGCTAATTGATCAGGTGCGAACAGTCCCGAACAAAAACCGTCTAGCAGAAATGGAATTCTTGTTTAAATTCTTACCAGAGAACACTACTGTGCATGATGTGCTTACGCACTCGCCAATTCGGCTAATGAACTTATTGGTGTGGGAGCTTGGTGGGCCTCAGTCGCGCATGGCGAAGAGGGCGATACGGGAGGTTGCGAAAAGCTTGACTGAAGATTCACGGGAGACGGAAATGATTGAACAACTAGCGAGCCTACACCCTGGAGAGGGGTGTATGCCTCGCCAGTATTTCCTGGCGCTCATGACGGAACTGGGCAATCGAATAAGTGGTAAAAACCCCATCTCCATTAAAATTCGGGCGATCAAATGCATCGATAAATTGCTGGAGCTCTACAGCAACTCATCCACAGACTCGGGTAGTTGCACTCAAAGCAATGGAGTCGTCGATATTTTTGTTCCAAAAGTAATGGCAACACTGAAGGTCGGCCTCATGGAACGTGAATTGCAGGAACACGCTATACAAGCTTGGGGTAATTTTTTGCGAATGCTCTCAATTAAAGCTCTCGAGGCGAACCTGAGTTCTATTGTAGTCAGCTTTCTTCCATGCCTTGGCCACGAAGCCTCTGCAATATTGACCGAAGACAGATCGATTACAGGTAGCCAATGCTGGAACGTGGAATCTCTCGAGCTTTTGAAAAATGAAGCCGAATCTCCAAGCAACCGCGATGAAGTTCAAGCACGATGTATGGCAGGAGCGGTAGGTATACTGCGGTATTTATTTATCGAGAGGAGAGCAGAGTTAAAGGCAGCGTTTCCGAAGATTCCGTTGCTGCCTTCGATTCCAGAGCTTGATGAGATATATGCCGTTCTATACGAAGATGATGGAGAACCAAGACATCAGCCTTTGCGCGAGTACTTAGTGAATTTGTCATCATACGTAAATCATCTTGATGTGGCGGTTCGTGAAATGGCTCTGACTCAATTGCTGCGTTGCCTAGTGGTTCGTGGCGCTGAGTTGGAGGCACTCATGCAGAATGAAGGAGACTTATTTATTGATCGAGCACTTGCGAGCGTGGTCCAGTCTATTCTGCAGCTTTCCCGTACGGAGAGCCACGAATCAATTAAATTACTCTGTTCTCGGTGCTTGGGGGCCTTAGGCGCAATTGATAGCGCTCGCATGCCATTGCATATGTTTTACACTGCTGGCGTGCCCCAAGCAGGTGGTGCAGTTGCAAAAGAAAAGCAAAACCAAAAGGTTGAGTATCCGATGAAGGACTTAGCCTGTGCGCTGATCGAAACATGGCTGGTGAAGGAATTGCGTGCGGCACCCGAAAACACAGATTCGTTAGCATTTGCTATTCAGGAGCTGTTAAAGATCCTGGCGGAGCTGACAGCGGATCCACAACAGAGCGGCCAAAGCTTGGCTTCGACAAATGCATTTGGCTCGTCATACAAGGCAAGACAGGATTCCAGCGCTCCCATGCCTGAGTGGATGAAAAGAAGGTTTGAGCGGAAAGAGGTCCTTCAGTTCGTGGAGCCGTACTGGTCAACCAACTACACTGTAGGTAAGCGTTCTTCGCGTCGCACTGGAAGCGGCGGATCTGACCGCCGGTCATCTGCAAGCGCGGATCGAAGCCTACAAATTGCGCGTGATGACATCTCATTCTATGAAAAATACGGGACGTCATACGAAGAGTGGATCCTGAAGTGGTGCCGGCGATTAATAAGTCTTTCCCAGGCTCCAGAGCGAAAGATCTTCTGGGCATGCAAAACTGCACTAGCGACGTGCCCTCAAATCTCTCGGTTTTTGCTACCTTATCTGATACAGAATGTGCTTCGGTCCGGAAGATCCGAAGTCGGAGAGGAACTTAAGAAAGAAATTATGGCAGTATTGGATGGCCAGGATTGCGGTATTTTGATGGATGATGTCCTGATGGCACCGCCTGATTCGGAGCACACTAATGACTCCGTCAATAGTGCCGGTGGTACGCCTGAAAAGGCTGTAGGCGAATACTTCCGCCGGCATGATCAATGCTCTCAGACTATTTTCTCGACGATCGATGAACTGAATGAGTGGATTTGGACCAGCGAGAAAAAACGTCTTGCACTCAGTGCTAGTGCCGCCAGCCGCCAAACGTCTGCATCTGCACGGAGCGAGATGCCCTCTGAGGTTGACGACCACGAAAAGGATTATTTAGAAGAGTTTCTCAAGGAAATCCCCAGTCGCTCACTTTCGAACGCCGCATACCAAATCAGAGCATATGCCCGAGCAATCCAATACTTTGAAGTGCATCTGCGGCAACAAGAATGTACTCCGACCGAAGCAAGGGATGCTAATATTCCCATGTCGGGCCCGATTCACCCGTCGCTGATCTTCAAAAACGCATATTATCTTCAGCAACTATATAAAAGCGTGGATGAACCTGACGCGCTTGTCGGTTTAGCAACATTGCGACGCTTGTATGACACATATCAGCACAATGATGCCGGAGAAGATCTGCCAGATGACCCTCAAGAGGAGCGTTTGGACCTCTCGGATTTGATGCATGAAATTGTTGACCACGAGCAGCTTGCTCAATGGGAAGATGCGTTGGCTTGTTATGAGCAAGCAATCCAAGAAGTCCAATCGGCTTTATCTTCCAGATCGTTGTCCCCGAGCCGACCGCTCTACAGCCAACTCCAATTGATGCAACCTCCTGTTGAAGTTTTGGATGCGGACGCTCACAAAGACCCTGATATGATCAAACCGGAGTTGTATTCTGGAATGATTAGCTGCTTAATTCAACTTGGTCGTCTCGAAAGTGCTTTGCAGCATATCAACGGCATTGTGACACAAGAACCGCAATTTATGGCTACGATGTATCCTTTTGCCCTCGAGTGCTCTTGGCGACTATCGCGTTGGGAGCTTCTATCGGACTTGCTAAGCGCCGAAAAGCAGAACCCCCTTCTTCACTCGTCAAACAGCTCTTCTGATAGGCCAGCTAGCACTCGGTTGAAGGGGTTTGATGTCTCGCAGCTAATGCTGGTTCGCGTGCTGCACAGTTTGCATAGTGGACAACAAGAAGAGTTTCAGCGCCACCTGAAAGCAGCGCGCTTGGAAGTGATGGGACCTCTTGCAGCGGCATCTACTGAATCCTACCAGCGTGCATATCCCCTCCTGCACGATCTCCACTTTCTACACGAGGCAGAGCAGGGATTCATATTTTTACAAAAAGCAAAAGAGTGTGATGACCTGGAACGGCGCAGTCTCATGTGGAAAAAGCAGACCCCTTGGAAAATGCGCTACGAAGCGATTGCAACATCTCTGAAGTACCGTGATCCAATACTCGCACTACGTCGAGTGCTTCTTCACGACGCAGGGCTTCGCAGTGAGGTATCAGAGAACTGGCTACTGTACGCGAAATTAGCCAGAAGGGAAGGATTCATTCGTACTGCTACGAGTGCGGTAATGCATGCTGAAGCAATGAATAACCCATACGCGATGAGAGAGAAGGCTAAGCTGCTGGTCAGCCAGGATCGGATGCGTGAGGCTTTGCAAATTCTGGAGCCGATGGACATCGATGCCAATACGTTGGATTTTGACGTTGAAGACCCACACTATTGCGCTAAGAACTTGCTATTGGCGACCAATTGGATGCAGGCGTCTGGTCAACGTCAGGGTAAAAAGGTGATCGAGCGCTATCAAGCTGTCATTCACTATGATCCTACGTGGGAAAAGGGATATTTTTTCCTTGCTAAATACTACGAGTATTTGCTGAGCGTGAGCCATCCGGTTGCTCTAAATGGATCAATGAGTAATGATTCGACCGAGCTTGTGATAGACTCGGTATTTCACGCGCACTTGATCAACTTGATGAAGAATTACGTGCTAGCACTATCTTACGGAACAAAGTTTGTCTTCCAGTCTCTTCCAAGACTACTTACGCTATGGTTCGAGTATGGAGAAGTTTTATACGCAAGTGCCATCAGTGGACGAACGAGCAGCAAAACGAACAAGGCGTTGCGGCAAATTGAGATCGGGTTGAGTCAGTCCACTACGGAACAAAAAATTCTTGATGATATTGATAAAATTGTCAACGAAGCGGCCGATTCGTTGCCAGCGTATGAATGGCTCATGTGCTTTCCGCAAGTGACGTCGCGTATATGCCATCCCAACCCGGTTGTAGTCGAAGGTGTCAAGAAAATTATGATTCGGGTACTACTGGCTTATCCGACACAAGCTATGTGGCCGCTGCTGGGGCTCTCGCGATCGTTGAATTCGCAGCGACGCAATCGTGCGCGTGAGATTATCTCCATCACACAAAAGGAGTTTGTCTCTCAGGGCCTCAAAGAGATTGCAGAGAGCTTTACCGAGGGAATGCGGATGGCCGAAGAGCTAATCAGCCTCGCCGGTCACGACCCTGGCAACAGTCAACGCAAGATTCACATTCGACTGAGTCGGATTCGGACCCGAATTCTCGTGCCAATTCAGGCTGCTCTGACTACAATTCTGCCGGCGTCTGGGAAAGCCCCTCGCGACGAATCGCACGTTGCCTTCTCAGCAAACGCTCAAATTTACATCAAGGCCTTCAGTGACAAGGCTGACGTGATGATGACAAAAGAAAAACCCAAGCGCATTGAAGTTTTGGGTACCGATGGGCATTTATACCCATTCCTGTGCAAGCGTGAGAAGACTGGTGACCTACGCAAGGATGCGCGTATGATGGAGTTTAACTCCATGATTAACAAGCTCTTACAGAAGGACCAAGAAGGCCGCAAACGCAAACTCCGTTTGCGCACGTATGCGGTGGTGGTGCTGAACGAAGAGAATGGGCTGATGGAGTGGGTAAGGCACACGAAGGCCATGCGGCAGCTCATTGGGCAGATCCACAAAACAGAGCGTGGATACATACAGCCGATTCGAATGACGCATGATATCAAGGAGCGATATTTAAATATGCAGAAGAAGTACGCGAACGATCCTCCCGCCATGGCGCGATACTACCGTCGCAAGGTGCTTTCGATGCCGGTTTTCACACCAAGATTCCACCAGTGGTTTTACAATAACTTTGCCGACCCGACGGCATGGTTCGAGGCTCGACTCACCTTTTCGCGGTCGGCAGCCGTATGGTCCATGGTGGGGCACATCATTGGCCTCGGCGATCGCCACGGCGAAAACATTTTGATTGACTGTACTAATGGCGAGTGCGTGCATGTGGACTTCGACTGCCTTTTCGATAAGGGTCTCAAGCTAGCAAAGCCCGAAATTGTGCCATTCCGCTTGACGCCTAACATCATCGACGCCTTCGGAATCACGGGGTATGAAGGTGTCTTCCGTCGCGTCAGCGAGGTGACGATGCATCTGCTTCGAGAAAACAAGGAGACGCTACGGAGCGTACTTGAGTCTTTTATTCACGATCCATTGGTGGAGTGGGGCCGTCGCGGCAAGGCCACACAGGGCTCAGGTAAATCCATCCCTGACCTGTCCAGCGAGCGCACCAAAGAGGAGACGCGCCTCGTGCTCAACACTATCGACGACCGACTGCGCGGCATCTACAACCTTGGCGACGCTATTCGCCCGCTCGTGTCTGCTAGCCATCGCAGCATTCTGCCGGAGACTGACTCATTGCCACTCTCAGTGCAAGGCCAAGTCGACAAGCTCATCCACGAGGCCACGTCGCTGGAAAACCTCGCGCAGATGTACATCGGCTGGATGCCGTTCCTGTAGAGCACTTCAACCCGCCTAAAACCAGCTGGTATTTGCGATTACATACTGATTTTGTCAATTATTCGCCACTATTTTATCGGACAATTGTTATTACCAGTATTGATATTGTTTTTAGCCCGCCGAGTGGAATGGAGGTGATCGCAGTGGGCACCGCCGCAATCGACGTGGTGCACGAAGTGGCCGCGTACCCAGAAGGTCCCTACCCTGCTTTGAATTGCATATACAAGTTATAGCATATTGACACCCTTTTGCATCACCAGAGGACACGAAGGCGCGCTCGCTGACAACTCGGAAGTGCCGAGGTGGAAATGCTGCGACTGCCTTGGTACAAGTACAAATTTTAGTCCATGAGAACTGGACAGTGAAGCGCCTAATTCGTTTACTTACTCTTGTGTGCAGGTTGTTTGTTCTCAACTTGGGGGTCGCTGTCGATGGCTGAGCACTACGATGGACCCGGCTAAAGACAGTGACGCAGCCTTCATCCACGCCGATCTGGCGAGTTTTAATGTCGACTGTTCACTGGCCGTCATTGAGACTGAAGGCAGTATGCCAGTGTCGGTGAGCCCTCAAGAGAAGAACTCACGTTGACTTTGCATTCCACTTATCGGATACTTGTACATGTATGCTACTTGTACTGTAGTACATTTTGTCGAGTCGAGCAACGGGTTCGCGAACAATTGTGCACTCACGCACAATTGCCGAGTTGGGCGTGGAAGCTTTCAAGAAGCAGGTGGAGCGATACCTGACTGACATCTCACAAGATATGAACGCCCGTGTGTGGTTTCACTTTGAGGGTCGAAACATGGAGACTGTGAGGCAGATGATGCTACACCTCCGAGAAAACGCCCCTCAAGCCAAAATCTCGGTCGAGATCGAGTTCCCAAGATATCCGTGGACCCTGGCAAAGACGTGAGACCAAGGATTTACCAGATGCGTTTTCAGGGTTTATTATAACTAGGTGCCGTTGTGTGTGTGTCTGTAGACTGGCATCACTGGCGGACTTCGTTTTCATGTCGAAGGATTACCTTCGAGACAACATCAACATCGGTAGTGCGCAGGAATTCTTCGAAATGATTCGGAACCAACAATGGGATGAAGACTGGAACCAATGGGTCAAGGCATTTATCTGTCCTTGGGGCTCGGAAGGCGTCTACTATCTCGAGATGAGCGGGACAGCGATGCATCATATTCCTGCTGCTCAGCTCGATCGTGTGGTGGAATCCAATGGAGCGGGCGACTCCTTCATTGGGGCCAGTCTTGCGGGCTTATCGCGGGGAAATGTACCACTTGATCTTGTTATGAAGACAGCGTGCGATGTTGCAACGGTGAAATGCTCGCAGCATGGGTTCAAGCTTCCTGATGAAATGACCTTGAAGTGGCAGCAGGACCTGCAACTTGAAAACTCCGGCGAAATAGATGGTGCCTAGACATTTACTATGGGATGACTATTGAAATCGGAAAGGGTTAACGTTTGCTGAATATGTTTGATTTGTTTGCGAGGGTAGACCAAGTTCTCGATTCACGGATCACTGATACCGAGCAGACACCTCATAGCGTGACTTCTGAAGTTGAGGTCGAGCTGGAACTGGTTTCTCAAACTGATGAGGGATCAGCACATCTCTTTGCTGTGCCTCTTTTGTCAGCCCTCGTGGAAGACGACGATGGAGATATCGTTGTACCTCGTAAGCAAGCTCGGAAGAGAATGAAGTCAGCTGAGCAGCATGTTGATTCCGGTGATGAAGCTGCGAACAAAGTCAATACAACCAAGACCAACAGCCTCACAAGCACCGACACCGTCTTCGTCTTGGAGGCACGCAGTCGTACTACATGGGATACCGCAGGCACTCAACTTTGGAGAGCAGCACTCCTTCTTGCGGAATATATCTACAACTCGCCGGTCAGGATGCATTGACGACATGATTGCACTCAACACTTCGGATTTTGACGTTCGCGCATGACAATTGCTCTGCAGGAACTTTTCACGGGCCAAACTGTTCTTGAACTTGGCTGCGGAATCGGTAGGACGGCCACTTGCACTACATGTGGTATTCAAGGAAAGACATTGGAGCTCATAATATGACTGTATTATGGTTGGTGAGCGTACAGGTTTTACATCGATCGTCGCTTCCCGTATGAGTCGCTGCGTGTATGGAACTGACTGCGATGAAGGCGCCCTCCGTCTAGCAACGAGGAATGCCAAGCGCAACGGTCATGTATGAAGCATCGGTACTATCGATTGAGGTGATAGGCATCGCTGACGCTATTTGTCGTGAAAAATAGGGCGATCTGCGCTTCCGTTTACTCGATTGGGACAATGGCAACGCGATATCCACCATCGGTGCCACCCCGTCTTCTATGTATGGCTGGACGCCTAGCGACCAAGTCGAGCTGGAAAGTTTGACAACTATCATCGCCAGGTTTGTGAAGCTTGCAAGCGTATTCTGATTCTTTGGTTTACTGATAAACTCTCATGAATCAATTCATGGCGGCAGCGATGTTTTCTACGATGATTCCACCACAATCCTGTTCTTGCGTGCACTTCGCCGGTTGATGGTGCAGTGCAACCGCGCAAAAGCGTACATATCGTTAGAACGACGCTCTGTCTTCTCTGCTGTGGCTATGCGAGTTGTTTCGCTAGGCTATGATGCCTTTCAAGACCATATTTGCTCGCATGAACCAAGCACTTACCACATGCGCATCTGTGAAAATCAAATACGATGCCGAGCGTGCAGTGCCGCAACCCCGGGAAGCAAGAAAGAAGAGTTCCTCCGATTTGTTGTGCACGACATCGACATCAATGATTTCCCCCAGCGCTTCAAGTACGATAGATTGTCCTCCTTAATGCTCTGGGTGATTGATGCTGTGGTGATTCCTTAATTTTAAAGGAGAAAACGAAGCCAGCAGAGTGGTTTGAATCATTCATTGTAAGTTTGTTACGTCTACACAGGAGGACCACTGAACGTAGTTCTGCCGGAAAATGTCCGCACTAATGTGCTGCGAATGCCACCAGCAAGACTTGACACTCCCCACGATCGCGCCGAAGTTCCGCTCCCTTGGTCTGGTATCGCCCCAGCAGCTGACGATCCAGCATTCAACCATGAGCTCAACGTGCTTTCCAACCGCTTGAAGCCTCCCAATGTCATGAGCTCCAAGCGCCTGTTTAGCGAGTACGCTGTGGGTAAAGCTGCGTTGTCGCTCACGTCCGTGTCCGTGCTCGAATCAGTGTTATTGCTGCTGTTGCTCATGGATCTTAACAGCGTGTTGTACTCGATTTCGAGCTTGAAACTCCAAGTGCGCAGATGCATGACGCCTGCCTCGAACGGGGCTGCAAGCAACTCGTTCCGTTTCCCATTGCTCCGTGCAAAATTGCTGTGGTCAAGCGACAGCGTTAGTGTGGCACCAAAACAACATTCACTAAGTTGAAACATACTCAAGCGTGACAGTGATGCACTGCTCAAGCAGTCTTGGAAACAAATCGACGTAAGCTGGTGAGGGTTCTGCCAACATGCGCTGCCCCATTGGCTCCAATAGCTGTTGCACGAGGCGTTCAATGAATTCCCTCTGGAAAAGTAGACATATCGTTAACGCATGGTAAAACTTGTTATGGACGAATGATAGCTTACCGCAGAAATCCGAGATCTGCCGGCATTCTTGGTTGCTGTTGGGGTACACATCTGCTTGGCAATCTGGATATTTCACAAAAACATGAGCTTCATGGGAGGGCTGCATACAAAGTTTGGATATGCCTCCCACGTTACCATCTCGACGACTTCAACCAGGCTCTCGGTTAAGGATGCAAGATGAACTTTGCATTCCGCGTCGATGTTTGCAAGTTCCAACGTAATGTGATGGATTTGAGGGACCGAGCACGGTTTGTCTGTAGTAACTCGTGGCGTGCGCACACTACCAGGATCCATTGGATCTCGAGGCGTTGACGTTTTTGAGGAGCATGACGACGATGCTGAAGATGCCTGCGACGCAGGTCTGGCTGCCTTTGGCTGATGTGTGGTTCGTTTCGGGTGAGTACTGTCGTGGTCAACACCTTCATTACTTTCAATGAGGCGTAAAATCTGCGCCGTACGAAGCGAGAAACGGGTGAGTATGTCGTGTTGGGCTAGCATTGCCCACAACACCGGGTCTGCTTCGCCTCTGTCGGCGGATCCTTCTGAGGTCGTACTCTGGAGGCGAAGTGCAACGGCATTGCTTCCCCATACAGATCGTGTCGCTTTTGTCCATGTCAGATATTTCCGAAGTGTTGGCAGCAGCATCGACAGGAGCATCACAAATGGGCAAGCGCTCCTTGAATTGGAGCGTGGATCTACAGCCTCTGCCAACTCGTCAAGTGCTTGAAGAATTTGCCGACCGAGCTGTGATACGTTTGCTTCAGTAAAACTTTCTCCACTTGTTCGACTGAGTCGCTGGTGTAGCTCCCCGTACAGCTGAGTACTCGTCCGGAAGAACGACAGGTCGACTGTTGGTCCGCAGGAGCTTTGGCGACGAACTTCAGCAGTTTGATTAGGACGCTCTGTGATAGTCTCAGGGGTTTCACTACCTTCGCTCGGAGAATCGCTATGTCTCTTCGCACATTTCTTCTTCCCTCGCTTGGTCATTTCCACCACGCTGTTGTATTCAAGTTCACGCGGCGCCAGTGTTGAGCTCCACAACAAATATTGACCGCTGCTCGCACTATCAGCATCAGCCCACGCCAACCGACCAGCCATGCAGCCGCTACAATAATAGCAGCTACATCCTGAAACCATCGCGGATCGAATCACGGCCTGGTGGCAACAGATATCACATACACACATACCTCTCTATCAAGAAATTCCTTCATCATTTACATACTTCACCACTTAATTCAGCTTCTCGCACGCTACACTACTCGAAGCCAAAGCCAGTAATCTCCATTTGAATCACCTGTTATACACAAGCAAGAAGGGGAAAAAAAGCATCGATACGTTAGACATCCCCCCATCGCCACACATGAAACTTCTAAGATACTTACCAGAGATAGATATGACTTGAGATCCTCCTTGGTCTCGTAGACTGGCAAATCGATGCGGTTAAAGCACGTATGTGCCCGCGGACACAACCCCAGCGGAGGTGTTGCTGTTGGGACAAGCTGCAGCGTAAAAGGATGCACGATACCGCTTGCACTTGTGAGTGCTTTGAAACCTTCGACAGGTACACGTGAGCAGCCTGTTGCAAACTGCAGTAGCCGAGCACGCTGGTCATCTGTGAAGGCGCCTACGACATCCCAGAACCATTGTACAACTTCGATCTCTTGCTCGATCGCTTCAGAATCACCGTCCCTAGCTGCGTGTCGAACACGCGAGTTGTTTTGCCAATCCGTCACATTTAGCGTGGGTAGTCCACTGAGGTAGAAGTCCAGCTCCTGATAGTCGAAGATCGTGAGCAAGGACTTCGGGATGACCTCGTATAGACCCTTGAGCAGCGCTGTCAGCTGCTCAGACACGCTGTCCAGCATTCGATAGCGCAGCACCAGTGATAAATACTCCAATTTGTTCTCGTCGGTCACGTCGATGTTGTTCCCATCCGGTTTGAGCTCAACCGTCTCACCTGACGGGGTCTGGATGCTGAAGGTCACGCACAGAGCGTCCACGTGGTCATTGTCCCGCACCCAACTCAGATGCTTATAAAGTTCCTCGTCCAGAAACTCCAGGTCGGAGAACGTGATAGGGACGCCCAGAAGATGCTTCAGCAACGGTAGTGACATGCTAACTTCCAATACAAGGCCGTCAAGAATTGCCTTACCCAGAAGTCTGCCAGCGAATGTAAAATACTGCAGATGGTCTTGTCCTTCAGGTACACATTTTGCAGACTCCGAGTTGATCCAGTAGCTCGAATCCTCCGCATGCGTTGTCACAAACAGGCCACGCTCCGCGCTGAAGAGCTCCTTGCACACAAGCCCGAACCATTCCCTCAACACGCCACCTGCATCCAGAGCTGGTTCCCCGATGAATCCAATGTTGAGGTGTTCCTGCATTCTCGACTTGTCGACTGCAGGTCCGGCCAGCTGCGGCAGCGAGTCGTCCAAGATATTCGATCGCCGCACGTCGATCTTGAACATGG
>KE579742.1:2451-20602 GCA_000443045.1 Phytophthora x cambivora | reverse complement strand
GGGGGCGGAGGCAGCGTCAATCAAGAGCTTGATGTCATTCGACTATGACGGAGACGATGATATCGAGTCGAAGGCCCGCTGACAACGCAGTACGTGCTGTGATGTTATTGGTTTGCGGGCTGTTGGCCCGCCGGATTCGCAGTTCGGTCATTTTTTCAAGAGAATGGTATGTTGTCAATACATGCCTGTAATATTCTGTTTTTAGGGCACTTTCCCAGAGAAATCGAGTAAGTCCTTCTCAGACGAGGAAGACTTCGAGATGCCGAGCGAGAAGCAGACGCTGGTACGTACACAATGATAGTTCCCTTCGTCTTTCTCAGGAAATTAACGCTATAATGTAGCCCAACCAATGCGCGTTTGCGCGTTCTTGCCGCGGCCCTCTCGCTACTAAGAAGAATGGTGCGTTGCACTCGATGTGCGAGATCCACAGGATGTACCAGTCAAACAAGCAAAGAGGGCGACGCAATTCCAGGCTCGCATGCCGGCTTCGCGTGGACCAGTGCCGGTACAGTGGATGCAAGGCAACCCGAGCTCCTAAGCGTGCTGGTGGTCTTCATCGACTATGCGATCAGCATCGAGAACAAGAAACCCGTCTTCAATTCATGCGATACCACGCTCGCAGTGAGAGATACCACGCTCGCAGAGCGAGCGTGGTATCATCAGCTCCAACTCCAGAGGGGAATGCGCATCGTGTGGACAGCCCTGTTGTTTTGCCGTCTTCACGTAGTGGACGTGAACCATCGATTCACCAACTTTCTCCGGATAGTCGTTTGGCGTTGTCTTGTGCTGCTGCTAGCTGCAAACGTGGACATCAAGACATTAATATGGCGTTTCTGGATTATAGCGCAGCCGTATGGGTCCAACATTATTCACGCGTACTTCGCAACTCCGATAACAAGTGACCTTCCAAAAGTTGCGGGGTACGTGTTTTGCATGATTGTTATTTTGCTTGTTATTTGTGTATTTATTTATTATTCTTTTATTGTAGAAGCGAATGACTGAGCGACTCCAAGTTTACTTGTGGAGATGCGTGTGTTTTGTTTGTATAGCGTAAATTCACATGGATTTTCGTAACCTACGAAGCTCTTAATTTGATTTGGACAGTGCTAGTCAAAGTTGACGGACGAGAACGAGAAGTGGCTGTGCAGTCTTCGGTTGCAGGCGAGAGTGTTCGGGGCTATCGTGCATGGTCGTATGGTCTCTGACTACTGGTAGTCTCCCGTACGCACAAGCATAATAAAGACGCTCCGTCTCATTGGCATTTGCTCAAGACAAGCCGTGATGCCCGTGCGGTCATTTCCGATCTGTGGGAGCACGAACTGGTACAGGCTCTCAAGGCGTGTAGTGAGGACTTCCAGCCGCTTTCTCTCGAGTACGTCTACTATTTGAAACCGAATAAGCAAAACTGCGACATCAACGTGACATCTTTGGCGTTCTCTAAGCTGCCACTACAGAAGGCTGGAAGCTAATTGCTGACTGCGAGGTGAGCTATAACCAATTACTGCAATTTGTTGTTTGGCAGTAACATAGTCGTCGACTCAATATCGATACCGTACACAGTGCTATTTTAATAAAATAACAATGAGTGCTCGTGCGTTGCTGAGTGCTCCTGCGTTGCTAGTACAATACGGTACATGTAGTATGTGATGTGTACCAACGATTTGCAATAATCCATTCGTCGATCTTGGTCAGGCATTCATACTGCGATGTCTAGATACACGCCAACACCAACGCCAAACACCGACACGAGCCTGGTAACGTACATCATTGGTTGACTGTTTGCGCTCGCTCCAACTCATGGACAAGCCCTTGCAGTTCACACAGAGCACTAAACTGCAATAAAGACAGACGGTCCTGCGTCTGGATGGACTTTTTCAGGCTGGGCTGTCTGCCGCGCACTTCCACCGCCATGAGTTTCGTCTACAGACCGACCGACAGATAGACTCAGCATAATTCCATTCCCAATTTATTGTCACGACGGCTGCAGCTACTCACGCAACACGGGGCTTCCATCACGCGGGTCTGCGCGATCTCCAACGCGTTGGAGACTGTGTTGACTGCACAGATATCAACATAGAGACAAAGTTTGCGTCAAGGTTAACTAAGCGTCGCTGGAAACCTCAAGAGCCCCAGAGCACGCGCTTCCGATCGCTCACTTTCGCCGCATTGTATGTCGCTGATGCTGTTGTTGATGGCTATCTTGCTGGGCACGAATTCTGCCTCCAGCTAAAGGAACTCTGCCGGGAACTCGGCTGCCGCCATGACGTTCGTGTCGAATCGACATCGTGATGCCATGGCAGGTCACTCTGTGACCCAAAGTAGTGGTACATCACGGCCCATCCGGACCAATGTGTGTGCTTGTAGGACTTCATCCTTGATGACATGCCGCACTATCACAAGATTGAGAACGAGCCCAGAGATCATTCGTTCGCTGGGCTCATTCTTCACATACCCGCAAGCCAAGCTGACAACCATGAATTCCGTCGCGTGGAGTCCGTACGATAAAGTGCTGCACTCCGGCGCGAAGAGCGTCGAGCCGGTGATGCAGCAGCTCTGCTAGGACAAAGGTCTGGCCACGGACAGCACAGTTTCCGCCGCAAAGATCGCGACGCTTGTGCTGCAGGCGCTGGCCAAGCAGGAGGCCGCTACGGACCACTACTTCGTGCATCTGCTGGAGCAGCAGCAGAAGGAGAGCGCCGTCGTCACATACGCACACCAGCAGCAGCGCAGTGCTGCCCCCGCTCATCAACATCCCCAATCGGGATGTGTTCAAACAGTGCCCCGCCGACCTGCGCGCCTCCTTCTCCGATCCTGAGTTCAACCACGCGCTGGTGGTCAAGACAAACCCCACACGTGGGTTGCAGCCTGGGGCACGCACCAAGTGATTCGGCGCCCATCGCTGAGGCCAAGCTGTACCTCGAGGTTTAGCCATGCAAGGTCGTGTAAGACTCCGTGTGCAAGACGCGGGGTGAGCTGCAGGGCATGCTGCTGGTGGGCGTGTACATCAACTTGGCCACGGCCTGCAAGGTAAACAAGATCAACGTGGAGCTGGTCGATTCGGAGGAAACTGAGAAGAAGCACGCGACGCTGATTGGATTGCGTACTAACCCCGTGATGGGTGGAGGCACTATCGATAGTAAGAGCACGACGGCAGTCACTACCAAGTTCGGGATCCCTCTCTCGACGACGACCAAGCCCTGCCTTTTGACGATCATCACGCAGAACCGTGGCTGCAGGGTGTACGTAGACTCGCAGGGTGCGCTTTTCCACGGCCGATATAAAGTTAAGCAGAACAGGACAACTGAATTAAGAGGTTTTCTGTTCATCGTATTCACTGAATTTTACAGATTTTGTGTTCATGGAATTCAGTGAATTCAGTGAACACAAATGTTATGTTTATGGAATTCAGTGAATTCGATGAACTAAAAATCTATTAGCCGAATTCACTGAATTCGATGAAATAAATAGTAAGTTCATCAAATGGAACCTTTCGCTGTGCATTTGCACAACAATACTGGCAGGGGACTGATTAAGTGGGCCTATCTCGTTTCCATTACAATCAGAGCTAATTCGCGGCAAGCTAGTCTGTGTTTCAAAGTCGAGAAAACTTAAACTTTTAACAGCATCAGGAAAAAGAAAAAAATTACAAGTGGCTATGACGTTTCAAAATATTGTGTGGCCATTTACCATTAGTTCCAGCTGAAAACGTGATTGTGGTAGTACAGTGACCTAATCAGTGCTTGAAGCAGAAGCAGTATCTGCTCCATCAGACAAGATGGTTAGATCGGACAGCTTGGACTGGACCTGGCAGCAGTTGCCATACAGGTTCATTTTGGCGGGTGGGAACACGATTATGCTGCCCTCTTTCGGTAGAAGCGGGTTGTTCATGTTGACTTCGAAGAGTGTGAGCGTAATTACAAGGGAATTGGCCTCATAAGGATTGACCGCTTGAGCTTCTTGCAAGTCCTGTTAGGGTCATACATGTTAGACATAGATAGAAGTGGTAGAACGTGTTAGCCAGCAATCACGATACCTTCTTTTGGTCTTGGGCCGATCCGGGCATTGATTGCGGGGTGATAAACACGCGCAGGACGCTCAAACCGGTTTTAGTTTTTTCGGGCTTGATGCAGATGATATGACCATTGATCTTGATAGCTGCAGTGGCCATTGGATCGACGACAAATTTTCCATATTGGTCTGTCGTTATGTTTGCCTGCATATAGGGACGTAGTTCTACCAGCAAAAATAGGGATTAGCAAAAACATTGACATCATCACACATACTTGCATACCTTCAGGGCTATCAATCTCGCAGCGGTTCTCTGCGACGCGCGCTTGCTCAATCTGCTTCAGGCGCAACTTCTTCAGAGGAGATATGCCCTCTTCCGAACTGGGTGGGTCGGTGCGCTTCTTGGGCATTTTGCGTGGGAGCTTGCTCTGCTTGCTGCAGAAGGCAAATTGGAAAATGATGAGCGATGTTCTTGGGCATTGAAAGGAATGGGCAATGAAAACTGGGATGGGGCACAAAGCTCCTCCAACTGGCGGATGTGGTTGTCTTGGCATTTCTAACTGTCTTGAAGTTATCGATTTAACGGTCCTATAGCTCTGACACACGGTGAATTCTAAATGCATGTAAGGTGGGTGATGAAAGCTGGGATGGGGTGCCGAGTTTCTCCAACTGGAGGATGCGGGATGCCGTGTCGCTTCTTACTGTCTTGGAGTTGTCAGGTTAACGGTCTTATAGTTCTGACGCACGGCGAAGCTTTGCCAAAGGCGAGGTTTGACTACTTTGCTTTTGGTTTGAGCTACCAGCAATGGTGTTGGATCCAGGAGAAAGAAGGGAGCGAAACCGAATTGCAGCAAAACGGTACAGGTCTAACCAATCTGCCGCTGCTCGTGAGGAGAGGCTGCGATAACAGCGCGAATATGCACGGGCCCGACGTCAGCAGATCACTGCGGAGCGTCGGAAAGAGATTGCGACTACGGCTGCCACTTCCCGTCCATCGTTAATGCCAATTGAAGAGTCAACGAGGCTTGCGGTATTGGCACGTCTACAAAAGGCTCTTGGCGCGGATATGTTGGACGAAAGTGTTTGCGCTGTCTGTGATCGATTTGTTCTTTCACGAAAGTGTCAGCGAGTGAAAATCACCGATCCAATTCTAATCCAACGTATGAAAGAACAGCTGGATAGTGGGAGTGAGGATCTTCCTTCCGAGCTTTACAAGGAATACGACTGCTCCAATCTGTCGCGTGCGCTTCAGGGCATTTTGTTATCACCGCGAGGGGTCAAGACCGATAGTGATGTTCCAAACGTGATTGTTTGTGCCGAATGTGAAGACAGTCTTTTGAAAGGCCAGCTGCCGAAGTTTTCTATCAAGAACGGTTTTTTTTGTGGGTGTCCTCCCAAATCGATTTGCTGATACCTCCAAGGCGGAGCGATTTATGGTACAGCCAGTGAGTACTGTGGCTATTACTCATGTCATGCGTGGAGGAGCTCATCGGGCGATAAGATCGCACTGTCTTACTTTTGACGCATCACCGGGGCCTCCCGCAACATTATTACCTCGTCAGCTTGATGGTGTGGCAACTTATCGGGTTGTTCTTGCTGGGCCATTCACAGATGAACAGCGCGCTAAAGTTAAGAAGATGCATCGTATTCGACGTCAGCGTGTGGAAGATTTGTTAGAGTTCTTTTGCTTGGTGAACCCTCACTTATCGGACATTGCAGTGGATCGTAGTAATTTGGAGCCCGAGATAATTGCGGGTCAATTATTTTGTGAGTTGCCGCAGGATGAAAGAGCTGATGGAATTGCTCGTGATCATGACCGTGTTACTGAAAGTTCGGACGACGGTTTTCATAGTGAAGATGAGCTAATTGAGAGAAGAATGGTGTTTACTGAAGATTCAGTTGAACTTGGGGTCTCTGATGTACGACCTGTTGTCGATATAAGTGGCGAAATATCTGCGGTGCCAAGATTTTAAGCTCGCCATTCAAGTCATTTTGCCAAAGACGATGGTGCAATTTTGGCTAAAATGTTTTCGCTCTTGTTTCCTTACGGTCGTGGCCATCCTGGTGAGAATCGCAAGATCCGGGTATCACTGCAGGCTTGTGTTCAATATTATTGCTCCCTAAGTTCTCGAGTTTTTGCAGAAGATGAGCTTTTTACGCTGGTAGCATTTGATCGCATCGCCATGCAGAGTATGTACCTCAATGTTAGTTTGCGATGTAAGAGGTATCCTAGTGCCTTTGATGGATATGCCGACATTTCATCGGATCAGCTAGTAGATGCTTTACAAGAGAACGAGCGGAGACGGCAAGGACGAACATCAGACGCAGTAAACGTCTCTACCGCAAGTCGTTTTCTGAAGAGTGTGGAATTCAGTGAAAGTGGCGTATGGGGCAGCGATGCTGAACGTGAGCAATGTAGACGAAGGGCTTTTGCATATCAGACCAGGTTTGGTCAGCCCGCACGTTTTGTTACGCTGACACCTAATATTTCAGGATCATTTGTACTCGCTCACTATGCCGGCGTCACAAATATTGATACTCTCTTTGATGCACCATTGTCAAAGATCCCAAATCCTGGAGAATTGAGGTCTGCCGCGTTCAAGAACGATTTTGCTTCTGCGAGAATATTTACGCGAGCCATGGATGCTTTCATTGAACATGTTCTAGGTGTGCATCCTTCTAAAATGCACTACAAGCCCTTCGACGGATTGTTTGGTGATGTCAAAGCTTATTTCGGGATGGTTGAAACGCAAGGTGGTGGTACACTACACGCGCAATTTCTCGTTTGGCTGACGGCAGCACCCCCAAATGTTCCGGCGTATAAGACTGTTTTTAAACAGCGAGGGGGTGCATTCCTATCGGACATTGAACGGTTCACTGACAGTGTTGTGACGACAAAATTCCCACTAAATATTTCACGAGCTTCTTGCCGATTTTGTGGAGTATCTTATTCTAACTTGCATCCATTAGATATACCTCAAAGTGCCCGCATGGAAGCATCCCGTGAGTCGGTTGAACAACACGAGCCTGCTTTGCTTGAATGTGGTGGCTGCAGGACTCGGATTAGTTCTCAACATGTGCTACGTGAAGTTCTTTTACAAAATCGACCTCCTTCATGGCCCCCATTAATGCGAGATTTGACCAATAATGAGTTCAAGGAGAGAACCGTTAGTGAGGCAAAAGCAAGAGGTACTGAGGCCGCCGCAAAGCTGAGAATTTATGAGCGGGAACTTTCGCTTTCGTTACATGAGATCGATGAGGACTTGTATGGAGATTTTCTTGAGTCAATTAACGAGCCAGAGGGCGATGCAGACAGACAGAACGACAATCCGTTTAAAAAGGACGAGCTGGTCAGAATTATTGAGATGATGCCACCGTCTAGTGACGATTTGAGGTGGTCTACTGGGGCGTTTACATTCATGGTTGCGATGCTCGTCTTTCTTTTGAACTTGCATTGGTGGACGCATGCAACGAGCTGCTTCAAGAAATCTCGTGCAGTACGACAAGGTTATTGCAGATACGGATATCCTCGCGATCGAAGTGATCGCACAACGTTCACGGAAAAGGGGGTACAATTGCAACGTCAACCAGCTTGCGAGTATTTGAATGGCTTTAATGATGTGATCATGGCCACATTTAAATCGAACCATGATGTCCAAGTACTAATAGGAGGTGAAGCAGTCTTAGATCGAATCTATTACTGCTGCAAGTATGTGACAAAACAGCAAAACACAGTCGATTCGGTGGCAGCAGTAGCGCTTGCGGCATTTAAACGGCGTCAGGAGAAAGAAACTCAAAAACGAGCTGAAAAACAAGTGCCAGACGATCGTAGCATGGGTCGACAACGCGTGACAAGTATGACATATGCATTGACGAACCGTCGTGAAATAGTTGGACCACTAGCAGCCCTCTATTTACTTCGACAGTCTTGTGCTACAAGAGTTGCTCATGCAGAGTTTTACCTCTCATGCAAATTCTCAAAGAGCTACTTGGATTCGAAAGTCATGGTTGTGATTTAATTGACGTTGAAAGTGCTGAAAATAATGGATTGCACGATAACGGAATGTATCGCTCTGCCTCACTTTTGGATGATTATCGCTGGCGTCCTGTGTCCCTGGACCGCATTAATTTGTACGAGTATGTCATGAAATATTTTAGACGAGCACGCACCCAGTCTACTTCTGAAGATGTACTATTTTCGAGTCAGCACCCTCTTTACAGCACTCACTGTATTGGAAAACACAGATACGATGTTGTTCCCGTTGTGACTGGCATCAGGATGCCTTTTGTGAACGATGACTCACCCCTTGATATAGTGGTGAAACGTTGCAAGATTGCTTTGATTCTCTTCAAGCCATTTCGAAATTCAGTGGATTTAGTTCGTGATTCCAAGAATGGTGATGATTGGCAACGTGCTTTCGCTGAATGGGAGCCCAGTCGGTCGTCTTTTGTGCAAGAAATTATGGATAATATGGATGACTATTTTCGAGCAAGAGATAAAGCGAGTTTAGCTTTAGATGAGTTTGATACAGCCAGCGTACACAGCAGTAACGCTAGTGATTCCGGAGACGACTTAGATGGGTTTGATGAGTGTATGGAGACTGACGAATTTGAACAGACGAATTACATTTATGGGTGCGAGAACAGTGATTTTGACAGTTCCGCTTCACCCAAAGACGACAATATTCCTGAAACAGATGAGCTTAACCCAGAAATGTACCCGACTTCGCAACAGCGGTGTGATATCGTGGATGTGCTAGTTGAGAAGAGCTTACTTGCATCAAGTGCCCAATTCACTGTGGAAAAACTCACCAACATCCGGAATGCTTTGCAGGTTGGAGACTGTTTTGCAGTTGGAAATGACCATCTATCAGTGAATGAGCTTCGTAGGTGGGTGAAAGACCCTGAATCGGATGACGATTGGTCGCTTCAAAATTCAAATGCCAATGATCGACCAACTGAAGTAATTGAATTACTGTCAGAAGCGCTTCGACCTGAGAGCATGGCATGGAACCCCAATAGTCGTCAGCTTCCGTCTCCAGTCATTGAGCCGTATGCGTCACTCCAGTCAATTTCGCAAGCTAAATCATTGAATGAGCGCCAGCATATTGCTTTTTGTATTGCAGGCAAAGCGCTGTTGAACAGATTTTATCAGCAAGAACTTGCAAAACAAGCCACATCTGGTGCTGAATATTCATCAACTGAGTATGAAAGCTGCATTGAGAGAGACTAACTTTTGATGTTTTTAGGTGGCGCTGGTGGTACAGGCATGACTCGTGTGATTGATGATATTTCATCACTTTGCTGTAGTCGGCACCGCGAAAGTGCAATGCAGAAGACAGCATTAACCGGAAAAGCCGCCACTCTCATCTGTGGGCGTACGTTAGCTAGTTTTTTGCTTCGTATCAAGCATGCGATCAAAAGACGAGATTTTTTTGAGCTGGACCTCCTTGCAATCGATGAAATCTCGATGATCTCGAAACTGGACTGGATCAAGCTTGACAAATTACTGCGTCGGTATAAAAAGCTTGAGGGATTCCTTTTGGGGGTGTTCACGTAATTCTTGTTGGAGATTTTCTCCAGATGCCCCCTGTGGGATCAGATCCTATATATATTGATCCTGCCACTAGAACCACCTCTAGCATCGCCGATAGGCAGCCTGCTTTTCGTAGCGAAGCGAGCGTAGTGAGCTGAATGGCTCCAACTAATAAAAAATACCGCCGTGTAGCGGCGGCGCTTGGCTAGTGACTACGTTCAAGTCCAGAAAAATGATGAACACACTATCATTGCCCATCTCGACAGCACGTTCAACACGGTGAAACAGAAGTATCCCGCTTTCGTGACCAGGTATTCGGATCGCTGCGGTCACTATTACCCAATAGGCTACTTTTGTACCTCCAAGCGAAATGTTTCCTGGTGTCTCCATTACCTGCAGCGTGCAATACGGAGACGTTTAGCGTCGCTTTCGGTCCAGAGTTCATCATGATGGATGGGGACAAGGCTCAGTTCAAGGCATGTGCTAATGATCTCCCGTCGGCCAAGGTTTTGATGTGTTAGTACCACGTTACCAGCAATGTATTCAAGCAAGCCCGCATCAAAGGCGTTGGTCCTGAAGCGACCGCTGCTTTTTTCGTCGATCTGTACGACCTACACTACGCACCTGAAAATGATTTTCCTGAACTGAAGAGGAGCATTCAGGCAAACTGGGCAGGTTTTCAAGAGGGATGTGCTGCGCACAGGATGGGGAAGTACATCAAGAAGGCATGGCTAGACAGCAATTTCAGCGAATGACAGGCTTTTCACACACCAAGAGGTTCCGTGGCTACACACAACCCTCTAGAACAGTATCACAAGACCTACAAGATCATCAGCAACAACCCCAAGGCTAGTCCACTTGAGATGTTAGACGGCATGAACGCATCCATGCAAGCCTTTCTAGCAACGAAATATGACTTCCAGAACTCGTCGGAGGCGTCCGCACGGCTGCTCCAAGTTTTCGCCTTTCTGAAGCTACACAGGTATCTGTCACCAACTCGATTGCCATCGGTGGATGGGCTGCTAGCGCTGTTGTACCGTGTCGAGCATCACCCGCTTCCACTACACAAAAAAGAAATTCGTGATGATATCAAACGAGTGTGCTCCTTGAACCAAATCCGTGTTCACAGGGAAGGAATCCCAGCCGGAGGATGGATTCTGGATGCCCGTTCATTTTCATGTAGTTGCCTGGACCAAATGAAGCATGGAATGTGCCTTCATGTGGTTGCTGCTGGATTTGAAGCCGGTGTTCGAGTGCCAGGCGCGGTAGCAGCTCGGCGCCCGTTCGTCCCCAACATCACGCGTGCACGAAGAAAACCAAGACATGCGAGATCGAACCGCGGAGTCGAGTGCGACCAGGAAGGCAGCACCTCCGACACCTCTCAACAACAAATTGAAGAGGCCCATACGCTGCAACTTGATACCGGTTCAATTCGCCAAGATCCCCTCGACATCCGGGGCGACGAACCTCCACGCGTAGCACTCGCCGAAATCGCAACTGATCCGCAGGATTAACAGATAAGTGCTGATCATGGAGGGCAAGAAGGAGGTGAGGGGGATGCAAACTTCAACGGTCCCGGAACGAACGTAGTTCGTCGTCTGCAGAGCGGACAGCTACGCCTCGACGTGCAGTGAGCCGCAGAATAGAACTCAGCGGATCCGAAGAGCTTCCGCCGACTTCTTTGCTTGATCTGCAGGCACGAGCTCCACTAGTATCTTCCGTCACTTTGGCAATCGCTGCATCGCGTCGAAGCTCTCACCAGCGGCGCCTTACTGAACGTACAAGAGAGCCTCCGGCTCAGTCTAAAAGACATCGGCGCTAGAAGCGCGAAGGTTCGGTAAGTTCATGAAGCACATGTATCCTTCATTCTATCTACATTTGACAACCACAAAACAGAAATAAACGTTACAATTACTGGGTAGTTGAGCAAGTTATATCGCGATAGCATTGATCTCCACAATTCGATCATTACTATGACATCTTTGGAGTCGCCTCGACCCCCTTCAACGTCTGCGCGAGTTCGTCCGAGTCCGACGACATCACTTGTGCAGCCTCCGTGCCGCCATGCATGAACTGCTTTTTGAACATAGGCTCATAGATGCGCGATGCGCTTCCGGGACTGTCTAACGAGGGGCATTTCCAACCAAGGCCATTTGCATAGAGAGGCCAATATTTTGTACATAGTCATACTACGTGTCCATTTTCGGTAGTGAGCGGTTGCGAGGAGCGCAACCAAAGCAAACCAGCGCGGGGTGCCCGCGAAGCAGGTCCGCGCGGAATTTGCGTAGGCGGGCCCAGCGACGAGCATACCAGCGAACGGACCCGTTGCCCTGTCCAGTAACGTTAGTTAGTTTTTCTTGTGCGGGGGTCTGGGGGTGCAACCCCCAGTACATATACTATTCATTCATTGACTCCTTATATGGATAGGCTTGTTTATGCAAATGGACTTGGTTAGAAATCGCCCTCGTTAGACTCTCCTTGCGCTTCCGTACAGGAAGTATTGGGCAGCCACGAAGTCCATCTAGACAAACGCGACACAGCTCATGTTGTAATGTGAGATGGTCGGATCGGGCAGCCCGCGAGTACGATGATGCCGTTGGGCACCGAGTCGCCCTCGCACTTGTAGTAGTAGAGCACGGTGCCCTCGAGCGAGAAGAAGCGCGGGCGCCAAGACCGGCCCGGGCCTGTCTTCTTGTACAGATGGCCGGCCTTGCGCAGGAAGGGTGAGGAGCTCGAAGGTCCGCCGAGTTGAGGATCGAGGTGATGCCGCTGCTAGTGGTTGCGTTAGTATACACCGTAGAACGGTATTTTATGAACATTTGTTTTTTATAAGCAACTTGTTAGTTTTTTTCGTCCTAACTATAGTGATTTCACTGAAGGAGGGGTGGTCTTACTGGATTCGGTGGTGTGGTAAACGGACCGGGATAGTTGGCGTTTTCGAAGTTTTCGTTGGTAGTTCGCTCGAGAATTTTGGTATTTTTTTCTGAAATTACTTGTGAAGAGAATATTGCCGCCGAGTTGAAACGCCAAGGTCTTAATCCTAGAGATTTTGGCACGCACTCAATGCGTAAAGGCTCTGCTACATCTTGCTCTTCGGGTTCGACAGCGTGTCCATCATCGTCGGTGGTTCAGTTGAGAGCTGGTTGGTCACTTGGAGGTGTCCAAAACACTGAGTGGCCGTTTTTGATTCGAGACAGCGCGGGTTTCCCATTATAATCTTGTAACCACTCTTGATAGAATAACGAGTGGGTTTTTTGTCACCATCGCCGTCGTCGTCGCTGAGCTGCTCGTGCGCGTGGTCGTCGCCGAGGCTACCACGTCAGCCTCCGTCGGCTGCAGCATCCTCTTCGTCAATTGGTTGTACTCCTGCATTTCGCAGTAGTTGCGGTCAGTGTTCGTCGCGATCATCCCGTTGGCGTAGCGCCACCGTCGTCTCCCAGTTTCCCAAGAATTTCCCTTGCTTGCACTCACTGTGGATGAGTGCAACTTTGAGAGGAGGGGGGTTAATGGACCCTCCATTTACATAATGGGATGTTTCATTCGGGGGCAGGTTAGATAGAGCAACTTTTAATTGCAAATCCTATTTTATTTCGCATGAATACATTCTAAAAGGGAATAAGTTACTAGTGGACAAAAGGGTTAGTCGCCCATCGCCACACAATCGCACCAGTGGTCCTGCGTGAGAGGCAACCACCAAGTCGCGCGCAAGCAGCAAAGCCAAGCTCGGCGCCCCCACACGAGCGGTAAGGTCCAGTACCAGAATCAGCACTAAGTCCACCCACCAGCCATCTCCTGCACCGCCAGATTCTGTGTCAGCTCCAGCATCAGCCTTTCCTTCAACGCCAGCACGATATCCTCCGCCCCCCCCCACCTTCTGCGTCAGCTCCTCCACCATCTCCTCCGTCGGCTCCTGCGCCAGTTCCTGCACCACCAGCTCCTGCGCTAGCTCCTGCGCCAGCATTCTACACTGGCAACATCAGTGGCACGAAGGCCGACGCCGTAGGTCTTGCATCAGTCTGTATAGATCGTGAGACTTCAGCAATAAACGTAGCTGTTCTATATTTAATGGAGCAATGGATGCCTTCCAAAACCTACATAAAAGTTTAATCGGTCGGAGTTGGGTGCATTAAAGGGGTCATTTTAAGTACGAAGCCTGACTCTACAAAATGGATTTTCAGAAAAGGACGTTTGCTCATAATGCAAAGCATTATGCTGTATACTATGCTATTGTTTTTGCATGAGTGACCAGCGATGCGGTATATACATCTTGTGCTAGTGGCCCTTTTATCCAGAGACACTGCGACTCAGGAGCATTCAATGTGCCGAGCGCGGATAGATGCAGCGAGAAGGAAAAAAAATGGAAAAATGTATTGAGCAATCAACGGCTCTCTCAACGGCTCTCTTAGTCACTGCTCCCTTCCTCCTCGCCACCGCTTTCATTCCCACTATCGCTCAACTCGCCACTTGACTTGTCTCCGGAGCGGCGCTTCAGCTTGCCCTTGCCCGGAGCCCGCATTTGGATGCCACGCCCGCAACGGGGGCGCGGGCGATCCTTGCCGTTGTGTCACATGCTGTGCCAAATGGCAAAGTACATGAGCGCGGTGCCGGGTTAGTGTTCTGGGCGTACATGATCGCACAGATAGACCCTGTCTACCAAAGGAACATGCTAGTCTCAACTCGTTTATTCATAGAGTATATATGCATATCACTTGTTCCCACCACAGCAACCACTGCAGTATAATCGCGTGTTGCGCCTCTCGCCGATCTTTTATTTGCGCAGGCTACATACCTTGCGATGGCATTGCTGATACTTACCGAGGCGATTCACAACGACCCACTCGTCATCGGCTACAAGAGAGGAAGACGCCGTTGGTGTCGGCTCTCGCGTTAGTGTGGTCGTACCAGGAGCGAAAAGCTACATCGTTGGTGATTGCCATGTCGATCATACCAAGCGAATTCGTCTTGTAGTACTGTGTGAACTTGCATGCACGTCAATCCCGCCCATCCACGACTGATGTCACTCCGAGCGCTCTCCGTCCGGCAACAAGTAGTCACATACAGCATCGGTTAGAACACTAGAAGCAGTATATATAGGATCACAGCGCGTACTGCGTTGTCGGCGGGCCTGCGCAAATAAACGCGTCGGTTATTGTACCGAGCGCAATGGTTGGAGTGCAGTAGTGGGAGGTTTTGCCCACGCGGCCAACTCTTCCGTAAACACACTCAGCGTCAAGAAAGCGTTTCGTGATGTCACCCGCGAGACCATCAGGTAAACCTGTTGAGGCTTGTTCACGATGCCAACCTTTGATTTCCAGTCAACCACAATCATGGAGTTCAAAGTCTCGCCTTGCACTTTGTATACTGTGGATCCTGCTGCACAGAAAAATGGCAACTGTCGTATTTTGACTGCTAACTTCCGTGGGAGCCCATTAGGTGCAGGGGGCAACGAGATACGGCTCTCCTTGTACGATTCAGTGTTGTAGAAGACTGGAAGTAGGTCGGATGATATGCTTGGTCATATAGGTGTCGCTGTTTCGCCTCTTGCGACGCGAAGAATAGCATAGTCTGGCGGATGACTGGGTATTTGAACTACCACCTTGCTTTTGCTATCTCTCGCTAGTCGAAAAGACGTACCACGAGGAAAATGAAAATGCTCCAGCGTGCCCAGCGTGCCATTTGCAACCCCTTTTGTTGTAGCAACGTTTTGCGTCACTTGGATCGGCATTCCAGCAATAAGATCGAGATATGGTGCCAACCGACCAAATCGGTTGTCAGGAAGGCTCATTATCAATTCGACATCGCTTCGACTCAGTTCATGAAGCTTATTTTGAAAATCAGCAACAACTCGAACAGGGTATAAATGGGAGGGTAGTAAAGAAGCCGCCTCAGCCACGAAAGCATTGTTGATGGACAGTCGAGTCGCGTTTTCTGGTGTAACACAAACACTATTGTTGCCTTCAATAGTGAGCTCTGGTGAGTTGCTCACCAATCTGCTGTTGATAAGACGAATAAACTGAGGTGTCCATTCCCCTAATCGGGCATTTCGACACCCCTCTCCCCACTCCGGGTCATTTTGAAACCTCATTGATTCTTCCAGGACCATAACTTTGGTAAATCTTCTCCACAGCTCAAACGCTCCGCTCCGGCAGTGACACTACCAGTTCCGCCCGCCTGCGGCTTCGCTGCACTACTCGCCCTGCAGAGTGGTTCTGTTAGGCCGCCTTCGCTACGCTCGGCAGCAGGGAAGTTTTATCCAATGAAGGCCGGGCTCAATGTAGTAATTGTGCTCAATGAAGGTCGTAGATCGCCAATTTCGGCCAATGGGAATTCAGGTGACAAATCCGTTACTGGTCGACGGACAGCACGCTGCTCTGATTGATGCTTTAGATGTAGCAGCTGATAGCACGTTAATCCAACTCGATAAGGGTCAGCCTCCGTACCAACTCCGACCCTAGAAACCCAGCGTTCCCCATGTCGAATTGATTCGCTGAAATACACGACATACCGCGGAGAACTTGCTGACAGCCCCACTTCCTCGTAGAACGACTTGTCAATCGCATTGTGTATCAGCACCGGGATGATTCTTGCATTCCACTTGGTTTGAAGTCGGTTCAGGTCCACGGAGATCATTATTCCCTATCTCGAAGGACAGTATTGCCAATAGTTGCATCGGTGTCGCGTCGGGATGTCGTTTCAGTTCAGCTGTTAGCAGCGCTTCCATTGCAGCTGTTATGCGACGTCTGACAGGCGAAGGTGCAGCGAGATCATCCATGATATGAGGAAAACAACAGTGGTCTTTTCAACTTTTCAGGTATTGATCTTGTAGCGACACCAGCAAGCCTCACCATCTTCATTAGCTTTGCCGCGTAACGATCGACACTCGGTCAGAATAGAGCTCATCAGATGTATAGAGAGATGCAAATCAATATCAGCATCCGAAGTGTTCTCTGTTGCGAGGTGGTCGATGGTGCAGCGAACTTTGTTGTGCTTGTCGGTCGTGTAGCGTGGAAGAACTGTGTTCAGGTACTCGTCCCGCTCTTCACTGCTGTGGTCCGTTCGCCAAATTTGCCGCCACTCCAAGTCTGGATCCTCGACATCGGACATCTTGTCTCGGCCGCCACGCTGAAGATTCGTTTATGAGCTCTACGACAGCCCCGCACAACGTGCTCAACCGTGCTAAAGAAGTGCTAGTCTTTGTCGTACGCGGTGGGCTACACTATGAGTGCCGTCCAGGTTTCTAGATTTACATCCGCTAATTAATGACTGCGAAAGGGCTGGCCATCTGAGTACACTGGTGGTGCAAACACAGATCGTCGGCAAAAACCCATAAATGATTGGTGTGGTGTTTTGTCCAAGATTGTTGGTGTTTTCCGGTGAGTGTTTGGTGCCACGCTCAAAATTACTGGTGCAACACGCAAACCCTCTCGACCATACCACCCCACTTCAATATGAATGATGCAACTGTCCAGAGAGGCGTCCAGTTGATGTTTCCCGGGCTGCCTGGAAGATTGGAGTTCATTGATGAGTACTGTTTAGCATCCCTTCATTTCACCATTCATATTTGCTGAGAACTCTTTCGCCGAAGCACCCCGTTTTCCAGACGCCATTATTTCAAGATACAGTACTGCTGTCGTCTCTTGCTGAGAGCAGTCGGGCAGTGGAAGCTAGCTTCCGAGGCTCGTATTCGTCCGACTGGTGTGCCGCCACACGTGTCCATTTTGTGTGAAATGAAGTGGCTGAAAGAAAATCTGGTCGATGCTCTCACAAAAATCGAGGCAACGAGAGTGGATACTGTGAGCTGGATAAACGAGCAATAGGTTCGGGCACTGTAACGTCCGATGGTCCCAATGCAGTCATTACGGCATGTTTGAATGACTGCGGCGTTGACGATCTGGTACAAAAGATAGCAGCAGCACCCCCGAGCACCTCCTGGAGCCAACTCACAGCGACATTAAGCGCACGCTTGCTCGCTTTTGGGGCGGAAATTTTCGCCGCGTAGTCGGATATTTTGAGATCCCTGACTGCTCTGTTCGTCATAACTGGGTGCTACGAAGGTGTGGCAACAAAGCCAAGCAGATGCCACAACTCCGCCTGCTTGACGGACGAGATATGCAGAGTCATAAGCTACAAAAGCGGCTGAGCGAGCTTCGGTATCTAATGACACGTCGAGAAAGAAGTTACCTCCTAAAACCTACTGAGCAAACAATAGAAGAAGCAACTATTTCTCGACTGTACTGACAACGTTGCAGTGGACCAAGAGACTGCACACTCACGCAAACGGCGTTGCAGCCAGTTGAGCTGGTCCACGATAGGTGCCTTTCCCCGATGTACAGTCGTGCACCTCTAATTCGGCAGGGTGGACCATATCGAAGCTGCGAAGCCATCAGCTGCCAAAGGAGACAACAGACAACCGAATTATGATAAGCACTGGTTTTTATTATGTTAATTCAGCAGATACTCTATATCCATCTTCGACACAATACCTGTGTGGCACCAACAGTTCCAGATTGTTTTCGTGGGTATATCGCTCCACCCTTCAGACAGCCACTTCATTGCAGAGAAAATATCGACTGGCTTGTATGCAACCCCATTGTAGAACATGTCGAG
>KE579738.1:0-10801 GCA_000443045.1 Phytophthora x cambivora | reverse complement strand
GATTTGTCGATGCGTGGTATTCCATCCAGCTCGCTCATTACGGTGGAAAATACTCGATCGAGCGAATGCTGGCACTCGAAGAGTACACCCGAAACACATCGCTCGTCCGTGTATTATTGGTCACCCTCGGTGCTCCGATCCTTGTTATTTGCCTACTTCTTTGTCAAGAAAGTATTCCTCTACAAGACCCAGAGGATAGTTGGCAGGCAAACTACGGATTTTGGATTCGCGTGGGGTTGGTGGGAGCTGGAGTTGGGAATGCGGCGGCGAATCAAGTGGGGTTTTGGTTTGACGTCCCTGCACTAACATTCAAACAAGTCGTGGCCTATTGTGCGTTGATGGGAGTCGGCTACGTTGTCGCTGGAATTGTGACTGCGAGCCTCTGGGTATTTCCAATCCCGTTTTTTATGTACACACTTTGCCTTCCTATTACTTTACTTGTTTTAGTTTCCACACGTCTGGTGGTGGGAGCTGAAGCCTTTAGAGAGCTTGTGTCTCGCCACGAGCAGCTTCGGCGGCTAAACAAGGTAGGGTCGGTGCAAGCTATCATGTACATAGCGTACCCGGCCTACCAAGTTCTTTTCAATCAGGCAACAAAAACACACTACGAGCTGCCCGTACTTCTGGTGCTTCCTGCTATCCGGCTTGTACTGAAGGCGGTATTCGCTTTTGCCGCTTCGCACAAAGAAGACATGACTCCAGCACAAGTTGTTTTCACTGTGGATTTCTTCGACTCTTACTACTTCGCTACCTTTATCCAGTCCGCATCTGCGAGGCCACTAGTAGCTGTGATGGCTGTAGATTTTTTCCAGACAGCAAGCGAGATGTTCGAGCTCCGCCAGACCACGCGAAAACTATTAACTCAACTTCACCTTCAAAGAGGAGAGCCAGTAAATGAAAACGACAGCCTTCTTGGAATTTTTCGCGCGCTTTGTAGCACCCCAGACACCCTCCGACTTCGAGCGCGCAGCAATATCAAAATCCGTTCATGTGTTTATCACCAACTGTCTGAGGAGAGCAGGCTATTGCTACGTAATATTGAAAGCTGTTCGTTCACTGGATCAGGCTTCAGTTCATGCCAGCACAATTTGCCCACACCTGTACGTGTCTCGAACAAAGGTTGGTGCAAATCTGTCTTTCGAAAGCGAGCTACCGTTGGACCACTTCCTCTAACAGCGACCTCAATTACCTCATCAACCCAGCGCGATATTCCAAGAAGCGCTGAACCAATAAGCAAGACGAACGTCCGAAGGATGGAACACACTTCCGTTATCTTGGAGAAAGCTTTGGAAATGCTTTTTACATCGGAGTGTCTCGTTCTCTCGGAGTATATGGAGGCTATCGTACCACTTATCTATGGCATGTTTGTGCTTGCGGTGGCCCACAGTTCTAGCTCGGAGTACCATACAGATTTGGTTGGGGTTACCCGGGACAACATCGCGGGGACCGTCTCTAGAATTTTTGCGTACGCATTGTTGGAGTTTGCCTCATTTGTCGGGTTTGCTTTGGTCAAGAAAAGAGCCTGTGGTATTAGCGCGCTATACCAATTGGCTTTTGTTCTGGAAACACAAACTTTGTTCGTGCAGTCGACGCTAATGATGTGGATTTTGATGACCCTGCCATACCGCGTAGTGCACTTCGGTACGTTCAGCTGTTCGATACGGTATGTGTGTTTGCACTCAGATATCGTAACGAGTTAATGATGTCTTCATGCTTGACCAGGTTGTGATTTTTCCTTCAAATTTGAATGGGTTGGGCGATGAGCTCCACTCGTGGATATCGAATACTTAGAAGTATTTTATTTATAATTTGCGCTCAATTGAGTATTATCTCAACAGTGAGCTGTTTTCCTTACAATTCACTAAGAAGTTTCGTGGTGGTCATGCACCTCTTCTTTTCTCTCTCTGGGTGGTAGTGTCTTTTGCTAACGTTATACAGTACTAAGTATCGATTTGCGTGTTGCTCGGATCCACAAATCCCATATTTGTTGGCTCAACGATTCGGCAAAGGCAATTGAGCCAGATCTGGCGGATCTGTTGCCGGATCTGTTGTTCGTTAGAAGCTTTGAAGTGGTGATTCATCGCCATGGGAATGCTCGGCAGCTTACTGCCATGAAGTGCATTGTTTTCCTATAGAAGCACGATATGCACCATAGTGGGTCTCTCCATTGAACTGCAAAGAATATGTCGAGTTCGTTATCCGTCGGTTGAGTATCAGTCTTCCGGTATTGAGCGGATTCAAGGCTTTCAACTATACTAGTCATATCTAGTTGTACAGGATGACGGTCCTCAATCCCACCAAAGACTCTGGATATAAATACCCAGGGACCTTGACGACCTTCACATTCAGCAAAAAGAGTTTAAGATAATGTCCGCATCAGTTGGGTCAATACAAGAGAGGTCTGCAGCTCCGACTAGACCAGTCCTAGCCTTATCGAGGTCGACACGCTTTCGTCGATTCCTCGTACTTCAAGTGTCAAGATTTGTCGATGCGTGGTATTCCATCCAGCTCGCTCATTACGGTGGAAAATACTCGATCGAGCGAATGCTGGCGCTCGAAGAGTACACCCGAAACACATCGCTAGTCCGTGTATTATTGGTCACTCTCGGTGCTCCGCTTCTAGTTGTTTGTCTACTGCTGTGTCAAGAAAGTATCCCTCTACAAGACCCAGAGGGTAGTTGGAAGGCAAACTATGGATTTTGGATTCGTGTGGGGGTCGTGGGAGCTGGAGTTGGAAATGCGGTGGCGATTCAAGTGGGGTTTTGGCTTGACGTCCCTGCACTAACATTCAAACAAGTTGTGGCCTATTGTGCATTGATGGGAGTCGGCTACGTTGTTGCCGGAATTGCGACTGCAAGCCTCTGGGTATTTCCAATCCCGTTTTTCATGGTCACACTTTTCCTTCCAGTTATGTTAATTCTTGTAGTCTCCGCACGCCTTGTAGTGGGGGCTGAAACCTTTGGACAGATTGTGTCTCGCTACGAGCAGCTTCGGCGGCTGAAGAAGACGACGTCGGTGCAAGCTATCATGTATGTAGCGTACCCGGCCTATCAGGTTCTTTTCAATCGGGCAACAAAAACGCACTACGAGCTCCCCGTGCTTCTAATGCTTTCTGCTCTTAGACTTGTACTTAAGGTGATATTTGCTTTTGCCGCGTCGCACAAAGAAGACATGACTCCAGCACAAGTTGTTTTCGCTGTGGATTTTTTCGACTCTTACTACTTCGTTACGTTTATCCAGTCGGTTTCTGCGAGGTCACTAGCAGCAGTGATGGCTGTGGATTTTGTTCAGACAGCAAGCGAGATGTTCGAGCTGCGCCAGAAAACGCGAACACTATTAGCTCAACTTCAGCAGCAAGAAGGACAGCTCGTAACTGAAAACGACACTCTTCTTGGCATTTTTTGTGCGCTCTGTAGCACCCCGGAAACCCTCCGAATTCGAGCGCGTAGCAGTATCAAAATCCGTTCATGCCTTTATCACCAACTGTCCAAGGAGAGCAGACAATTGCTAAGCAAGATTGAATGTTGTTCATACACTGGATCACGCATCAGTTCATACCAGCACAATTTAAAAAGGTTCTCAGCTGCACTGATCGAGCCCACACCCGTACGTGTCTCGACCAAAAATTGGTACAAATCTATCTTTCGAAAGCGAGTCACCGTAGAACCACTTCCTCTAACAGCGGCCCCAACACAGCACGATATTCCAAGAAGCGCTGAACCAATAAGCAAGACTAACATCCGAAGGATGGAAAACAAATCCGATATCTTGGAGAAAGCTTTGGAAATGCTTTTTACATCGGAGTGTCTCGTTCTCTCGGAGTATATGGAGGCTATCGTACCACCTATCTATGGTATTTTTGTGCTTGCGATGGTCCATATTCCGAGTGCGGAGTACCATACAGATTTGGTTGGGGTTACCCGGGACAACATCGCGGAGACCGTCTCTAGAATGTTTACGTACGCATTGCTGGAGTTTGCCTCATTTGTCGGGTTCGCATTGGTCAAGAAAAGAGCCTGTGGTATTAGCGCATCTCTCTGCAGCGATAAGCTACTGCATTTTCAAGAAACCCAAGGTATTATCTTGAAGATAGGCAGATCGTTTTTCAGTTAGGTGCATTGATGTCACTTAGAGCATCTCCACCGGTTGTGAGTAAAACTAGTTGTGAGCACAACTCAACCTAAAGTACGCAGAAAACAAGAGTTTTTTTTTAGTTTTACCCACAACCGGTGGAGATGCTCTTAGTGCTAGCATAACGATTTCAAAATGAAGATAGCCAGAGGGAGCGCTGTAGGAACCGCCACAAAATTTCCCCGTGGTTTGCAAAGAAAAAAAGAACTCGGCTTCACAACGAGCACTGACCCAGTAAAATACCATCAATACAAGGGCTTATGTGTTTTTCTGTAGCCCGTATACCAGGTGGCATTCGACAAACTAAACCAGACTCCCTACGAGCTGCCAGTTCTGTTGGTGCTTTCCGTTTTCAAGTTCGCCATGAAAGCCTTCTTTGCATCCTGCCACTACGCCTTTTGTGCGCTACATGTACCTAACTCAGCCTCGAATCTCAGCATGGATGTGCTGCAAGCAAACACCATTGCTGTGAAACGCTGTCAATGGCACCGTAGTAGCAATATACCCATTGAGTTCAAGCAACTTGCTTGAAGCAAGACAACATTGGCGACTAGATATTTCATCTCCATACCGGTGGCGCAGGTGTATCCATTATCTTGTCCGAAGGTGTGTCCCTCTCCATACACTTTGGATTTGTATGGCTATACTCAGTCCAAGCTTATCATCATCCGATTTGCACCATCATCACCCGGACGCAGCCTCCACAAGATTCTGATTTATTTCGCAGCGTCCGCGCCAAACAAGCACCCGGCTGATCCGTCACTTCCCAATCCGCAGCCAGCGTCCAAGATCCCCAAAGCTCACATCATGCAGCCGTCTTCGCTCCTCGTCGCCCTGGCGCTGCTGGCGTCGCCCGCGTTGGGCGCCAACCTCAAGGTACACCACCGCCACCACATGAAGTTCCGCGAGGTGACGGTCATCGCCGACAACGCCGTGTGCCCCAACGGTGGCGACGTGCTGCTGTGCGAGAGCTCGTCGTTCGCGTGCCAGGACGACGGCTCCGGCACGCAGAAGTGCCTGGAGCGCGACGACTCGTTCCTGGACTCCGTGGACAGCACCACCACCATGCCCTGGGCTCAGTGCAGCTTCAACAACGCGTCGCTGCCGTCCAAGTGCCTCTTCGACTTCACGTGCCTCTGTAATGACTACGCCAACGTCGAGTGCTACTGCATGCCGCCCGACGCCTGGCGCACGGGCCGCGGCACGGCGGCCACCTGCACCACGTCCAGCGGGGAGACCAACGCCTGCGACGAGGGCAAGTACTGCCGCACTAAGGGCAGCAAGCAGGAGTGCGCCACGGCGCCCTACCTACCCGACAGCACAGCGCTCTACAGCGACTGCACGGCCGATGGCGCCTGCGATGAGGGACTCACGTGCGATGACTACGACAACTTTGCTATCTGCGTCGACGACGACGGATCGAGCGCCTAAGTCAGTGACTGATCTTGGCCTCACACCAGTCCTATGTGTACGTTTAGCTAGGTCGGATCTCCGTAAAGAGAGATCTATGCATGAGCTCTAACCAGTAAATAAGAACATCAGATCTTATCTTGGTGCTCGTTTCGCAGCGTTTCCTGCTTTTATGCTGTTTATCTGTCACGTATACTCACTTTACGCTCGCGCGATCCCACAATCCCGCGAAAAAGAACCTCTCTCTAGACGTACAGGTCACTGCTTTTCCATCGAGCATTTTTCAACTTACGAATAGCCCCGATAATGCAGCTGCTGCGCCTTGTAGTCATCGCATCAAGCGCTGCGGCCGCGCTGGCGCGCGCCGAGCCGCTTCAGAGCAAAGTGCACCTGGCCGTGGCCGACTCGCAGCCGCCTGTGGCTCAGCCCAACGTTAAGTACTACGCTCACGTGGTGGCAGACGGCGACGAGTGCGACTTCCCGGACAAGACCATGGCCATGTGCGCCAGCAAGAACTTCGTGTGCAGGATGGAGCCCGGCCAGGAGATGTTCGCCACGGCGCCATCTTGTCTAGCCTACGACCCGAGCAACATGCAGGACAACCCGTTCGAGATCGAGGAGACGGCCGTGGCGCCATGGGGCAACTGCGACCCCGTGGCCGAGATGAACCGCAAGATGGGCGACCCGCCCGTGTGCAAGCGGGAGTTCCAGTGTCTGTGTCTCCATGGCGCAGGCCAGAACTGTGTCTGCGCCCCGGCAGATGCAGTGGATGACGCCAGCGGAGCTACGAAGTGCGGTAACGCGACGACAACGTGCGTCGAGGACAAATACTGCCACTACCTCCACGAGGGGGGTATGGAGTGTGGACAGAAGCCTTACAACTCGTGATGAGGTAGGGTGTGAGGGAGAGTATCTGCTTTGAATTCTTGGATGAAACAACCATTAGGAAGCTCCTAATAAACAAAACAAATTACGTACGTACATGAGTGTCAGTTCGTTGGTGGATCGGTGTGTTGGGCGTTGGATTGGCTCCACTCACTGCTGCTTGCACTCAGAGGGCCGCTCTGATTGCTGGTCGTTAGAGGATAGATTTCTCGTGATGAAGCGGGACAGTCGACGCTTTGACCGCCGTTCGGACGAAGAGGGCACCGAACTGAATGCAGCCGGTGGAGCTGGAGACTTCGCCGAGAAAAAATCTTTCGCATCTGTGAAGTCAGGCTCTGTTGCTGATGCAGCACTGCGTGTCGGCTGTACAGTCTCGGGGGTCGTGAAGTCGTCCTCCAGTCTGCGCTTCCTGTGTGCGGCTGATTTAGGAGTGGGTTTGTTGCTTGAGCGGGTCTCATTTACTGGAGTGGAGTATGCGCTTTCCTTTCGGGTTGATGCCGATGCAAGTACACGCGACTCCGTTTCCAACTTGCTATCAAGCAGTTTATCACTGGGCTTGGAGTCCTGATGTTGTTCTAGCTTTGCCAGAGGCTCGTTAGCTATAGATTGGTTTCCTGTCAACGCGAGACTGCCCTCAAAATCAGACGAGGATTGTTTGTCTTCTAGTTGCAGACTTGACCGATCTTCTTTTTTCTTGCGCCTCTCTTCGCGCAACCGCCAGTGATTCAAAGACTCCTGCAGGTTATGCACCTCATTAACTAGACTCACGTTTTTGACGTGGAGCTGCTTCTGTTCCTGGATAAGCTTCGCATTCACGAGGAGGAGCTCGCGGCGCTTCTGGTCTATCTGTTGCTTATCATGTTCAAGCTGCTGGATCCGGGTCAAATAGTAGTTCTTCGCTTTTTGGGCTGAGTCAGAGCCTCCATGTTGGCGCGGAGATCGACTTTCACAGTCACAGTTAGCAAGTTTTAAGTCCAGCTCCTTGCTTTCCTTGAGCACTTTCTCCAGTTCTGTCACCAGTAGGGTAACCTGCGTACTCAGCTGAGATGAAAATTGTGAAATTCCGCTCTCTACGTCTCGTTTGCGCTCTTCTTGCTTGGTAAAGTGAGCGCGCTCTTTCTCGAGTAGCGCCACTTTTGATTCCAGTCGCGTGACAGTATTTTCAAGCATTGACATCGTCTGCCTCTTTTCCACGATGTCCGCTTTCATATCTTTATTTTTCTCAACAAGGCGGGCGTTTGACTGGAGTTGGCTCTTGATGGTTGCTTTCAGTGTCTGCTCCTGCTGCTTGTATTCGCTGCACAGCTTCTCCAGCTCGTTGACACGATTCCTAAGGGTTTCTTCCTTTTTAGTCCAATCTGCGTTGGAAACTGAATGAAGTTCTTGATACCTATCCAGCTCTTGGATTGTCGATAGATTTGCAGCTTCAAGTTCCAGGCGTTCTGTTTCATGCTTGATCTTATTTTCTTGATACTTCGATGTTAGCTGCTCAATTTCAGCAGATTTAATATCAACGAGCGAAGTCAGTCTAGAGATTGTGTCGGCAACTTGCTCGTCGTATCTTCGGCAAACTTCGCTCAGCTCACGCGCTTTACACTCGTGAAATCGTATTCGTTCAGCATTGGCATCCTCGAGTTGCATCCCGGTACACGCAATCTGCTGTACTAACCTTTCTTCTAGGTCATCTTTCACCTTTGCCAGATATTCATGCTGCTGTGCTAACTGATCAAACCGCTCCGTTAATAACTGATTAACCTCGTGAAGTTCGGTTAGCTCACGATGTCGACTTGCCAACGATTGGGTAAGTTGATGCCCCTGTTCTGTACTTCGACAGAGTTCGTCTGCTAGATTATCTCGCTCTTCAATCAGTGTTTGATATTCCAGCGCGTGGGATGAAACGTCCTCCTCCAGACATAATTTCCATTCTGCTGCCACGTGAATTTGTGTCTGAAGCTCCGCAATTAAGCATTCCAGGTGGTCTTTTGTGTTCTTTAACTCAGTTTGCGTGGATTGATGAGCCTGCTCGGATTCGAAGTATTTCGTCTCGAATGACTTTTTAAGGCGTGTCAAGTCATCGATTTCATCCAACAGACTGTCGATCCGCGCCGAAGTCTCGCCATCGATCTGTTTCTTAAGCTCAGCATTCTCGTATTCCATGCGAGCAAGCTTCTGCATGAGCTCGGGATTGAATTCACTGATGCCACCAGACATGGCTGAAGCAGAGCACGATTCGGAGTCGTTCGATGACTGTTGGCCGAAAGACTCCTGAAGTTGGGCGATTAAAGCCTTTGTCTCTTGCAGAGCAGCTTGTGTGGTCTCAAGCTCTGCGCGAGCTGTAGAAAGCTCATTTCTCTCGCGTGCAATCAGCGCCTCCAGCTCGGAAATTCGGAATTCCTGATAAATGCATCGAACGAACGATTCAATAAACACAAATGCAATCCTATCAAGAAACCAGACTCGACGTACCGCAGTAGTATTCGCCTCCTTTGCCTCTTTAAGTTTGCGCTGCCAAGATGCAGCTTTCGCGAGTTTACTTTCCAGCGTGAGGTTCCTTTCAATAAGCTCTGCGTTTGTGCCTTCAAGGCGCTACAAGTTTCAAGTGTCAGATGCACGTCGGCCGTGTTAAAATATCCAAACCAGGTAAATGTATCGCACCCGTAGACTCTCCTTAGCTCCAGCCATCTCATCGATCTTGGCTTTATATTTTGCCACGGTTGTGTCCATCTTCGCCATTTTTTCTGCCAGTGGCCGCAACAGATCGACTTTGTCTTGAAGCATCGGCACTTGATTTGCCAACGCCGTTTTATCGTGTAACTCGGCCTTTGCCGCGCTCAACTGGTGTTGAAGCGTCTGTATCCGCTCATCATACAGCGCGCGCATGGACCTCTCCTGTCGCAGGGCATCAGCATCCACCTGCTGTTTCAACTGGCGAATAGTCCCCACTAATAACGTCTTCTCGTCTTCCAACTCTCCACACTTTGTCGTCGCAACCTCCAACTGCCGAGCAAGATGCACCTGCCAGTACCAAAAACCATCAGCTCAAATCTCCACCCGTATCTCCCACCCAACTCCACGTACATTCTCCTCCTTCAGCACTCCGTTCTCCCTCTTCGTCCGCTCCAACGCCGCATTCCTCGACAAATAAAGCGGAGAGCCCATCCCGGGCGACTCAATCGCATTCTTCTCCTTCTTTTCTTCTCCCTTATGCTGCTTAGCGCTTTCCTCTGTCAAAATTGATACTCCTCTGGCCATAACCTTCTCGATGATCGCCATTAGATCCGCCTGCACTGCGTCCTCCATGGTCAGAATGTCTTTGACGAACTTCTCCTTGGTCTCGCACTGCACCAAAGCGGCCAGCACTAGCTCCAGCAGCGTCCGCAGCGTCCCACTGAGCTGCTCAGCGCTGGAATCCTTCAGTCTCTCAACATCTACAGCCAGCGAGGCCTCGTAAAAACCCTCCAGCACCGCCACCACAACATTCCAGCCATCCAGCGCCCTTTGATCCTCGAATCCAGCGGGAAATCTACGCAAAATACACAGCACCAGAGCCCGCAACAGCAAATATAACGTTAGCTTCTACCCAAATTCGTCAGTATGAAGCTAATTTCCTTCGTAATTTCAAGCTTTCACGCCTTACGCGAGCTCCAGCAGCCGCAGCACGATCGCGACGCAGTCTTCCTGCCCGTCGGTCGCGTAGAAGCCCAGCCAGCGCATGAGGCTGGTCGCCTCGGCGTCRCCAGGCCCCATGCTACCGCTGCRCCTCGAGTTGCGCGGGAGAAATCGCAGTACAACGACCATCACTCCGCCTTTCACTCGGTTTCACTATACTTTCTTCATGTCGCATAGCGCATTCAAAATTCCAAATTGCGCACTCGGTGCTTCACTTGAAAATTTGGCTCGCAAGGGGCGGAACTCCGAGCCAAAAAGGGCAGGCCGCCAGACCCCGCAGCGATGGCCGAGAAGTGTCTGCGCAACGCCAGCTGCACGTGCAGCATGTGCGCGGGCTTCGACGTGGCGTCGCTCATGAGCATCTCCAAGTCCATCTCGTCCAACATTCAGTACGACGAGGGCGACCCGGACGCCGAGCAGCAAGACGCGCCCCCACCCGCGCCCGCATTCGGCGGCAACTCGCCGTCGGTTCCAGCGCGCAAGACGCCGGCGTTCGGGGGTAATTCGCCCTCTGTAGCGACTGTGAAGCGGCCCCTATCGGCTGTTAAGAGGCCGAAGGAGACGCCGGACGTCGTGATGGAGGAGGTGGACGCGAAGGCGCAGGTGGATACGGTGGCGTCTACGTTGAAGAAGATGGAGGTGGACACGAAGAAGGACACTGGAGGACAGACGGCGGACGTGTCGCTGGACAGCGTGCTGCCCAAAC
>AUVH01072135.1:0-10084 GCA_000443045.1 Phytophthora x cambivora | reverse complement strand
CGAGCTCGAACGTGATCGCGGCAATTGCGAAGCATCTCGAAAACTAGTTGCTCCACTGCAGAACAAATAAAGAAAAACAATTATCTTAGGGAAAAGTTCATCAAATACGATACAAACATCTCAAACTCACCGTAGAAGCAGCATGTCTTGCTGTAAAGTTGCGTTTGAGTGACAAGTACACGACGATCAATTGAAGATAGACTTGTCGTGGAGAAAGCCACTTGAAGAACACCATACACCGCTCCTAAATCCAATAAAACACACAAAACACAAGTTAGTACCCGCTCATTCAACATGCTTACAAGTTCTACCAACGAACCATCAGGAGATGTAAGAGCCGTCGACACCATTCCAACCGTTGGCTTGACAGCATGCGCGTTTGGTCGAGTCCCCATCATTAGTGTTGAGGTGTCGTCCTGCCTCAAACCGCTCAACACGAACTGATCTACCATCGGATGGAACCGCGGATCCGATGAAACATCCGTGATGACCATCGTCGATCCACTTGAAAGTGTGCTGCCAGCAATGCCGAGAGAGGCCGGCACTTGGATAAGCTGGTTTTCTTCACGTTGAGTCCAGAGTTCATTGCTACTGGGATCAAATAGGAAGAGAACTGCAGCACTTCCGTGTAGAATTTGAGCAAATGTGCTACCCACGCTGACAAACAGGTCCTTCACAGTCGTCGGCTGGAACAGTCGACGGATGAGTGTCTGTAGTGCCTGGAAGGAGGCTCCAGCGGTTAACTGCTCCTCCGCAGCCGACAAGGCTCCCATTTCCTCCTTGGCTCTAGCTTCACTATGCTCTTTGACCTTGGCGAGGGCAGCGTCACTGCTCTGCTGCATCTCTTCGATCACGCGGCGATGTCTTGTGGCATTGTTCCGAATTGAGTTGGCGTAGCAACGCGAGAGGAACGCTCGCATCTGCCGTAGACGATGATGATACGCGATCCAGCACCACTTCCCAAGGGCCAGTCTTCTCAGGTGTGTCGAGCACGAGTCTTGCTCATTTCGTAGTTTTTCATGAAGTTCTGCGACCTGTTCAAGCGCAATAACTTGTCCGGATCTGGTTTTCCAAAGCCTGAACGCGATAGCAGTGGACACACCTCGACTTGAGCTCGAAAGCAGGCAGCGCTTAGTGAGAAACAGCCTGAGTTTGGCTTGAATTGTGGCAAACTTCCTCCACCGCCGCATGATACTCAGCAGATCGTGTCGACCCCATAACCTTTTCAGAGAATCAAGCTGTCGCAACCGCAGGGTCTTGACTTTCCACAGCCAAAACGCAAGCGAGCGCGTTCTTCTCTGTCGAATATGAGCCACACTTACCAGCGCAAGCTGTTTCCTTCGTAGATCTGTGAGCTTGTTTTTCCACAACGCAAACGCTTCCGACGCTTCCCTGGACACCATTTTCTTCAGCATGATCTTGCTCAAAGCGTTCAGACAATTCAGCTGTCTGCTTCTCCTTGCCTCTAATGACGTGGCTTCCAAACTTACAGCTGATGATCGGGACTCAGCTTCGTCGAGTTTGTCTTGTAGCTCTATCAACTCTGTCGAGAGCTTGTCAACATTCATCGATGCGTTCTCCAATCGACAGTTTGAGTGTGCGATTTGGGTTGCTAGAACTTCTTTGTCAGACTGCAGCAACGCTATCTGGGTCATAAACCGATATCGCCTCCATCTTGACATGGCAACACGATGGTGATATCGCGTAGTCATTGCTACCAAGCTTTGAATCGACTTCCGTTGAGTCTTCACAGTCCGTACCACTGAACACCAGTTATGCCAATACTTTGTGAGCATTGCGTGGCACTTAGTAGAGTACCGTTGCTGGGCTTGAGAACGCAGTGCTTGCTTCGATCGGTAAAGCTCTTTCCACGAGTGGAATGTACGCACCAGCCCAGCTTCTTGTCGCCCCATGAGAAATTGCATAATTTTCCTGTGATTCTCCCGCTCTTGAAGCACTCGTCGTCGCTCCTGAAGGCACTTCTCATGCCACAGCGAGAGCGTGGATCTCAGCGTCAATCTTTGAGCTAGAATTTCTAGTATGTCCATAGCTGTGGAGATCCTTCTCTCGCAATGAATCAAACGTTGCCACTCTGCAAAATTGGTCTTGATAGTACGCAAACGCACTCGCTGCTGTAGTTTACACTGCTTCTGCTGTACCACACGATGCAGACGAGCAATAGTGTGCCATTGTCGTAGCACAGTGCGAGTGAGTATATCTTCACAACGCTTGGCTTTTTGGTCAACAACCGACTTCAAGACACGACAATTCTGGGAGAACGAATACCAGTTAGAGAAAAGCTCAGCAAGACTCCGTCGTCGAGCATTCTTCTGGCTAAAGTAGACCGCCTGCCGCTGGTACCTTCTAATCGAAATCTTGAGCTTCAGTGCGTTAAAATACTTGGCCACCAATCCGCACTCTGTCAGATACTGAACCTTTGTCGTTGACGCGTCATGTACATCCGTAACATCGTCGAGTTTGCGCTTTGTATCGGCGGATGCTTGTACCAGCGACAAAATCTCTTCTCTTTGGAGCTGTAGCCTCTCCTGCTGCGTAGTTTGTAGCTCCTTGAGCTCGTGTAGATCGCGGATTTGGTTCTGGATTACTCGCATTTTCCACAATGACATCGCACGCTGCTGCTTTCGCCTTGCAACTTGCCATAGCCAGCGGGTGAAACGCTGGTTGCGGTCTTCCTCTCGTCTTTTAACCATCACAAACTCTGCCCACTCGTTAAAACTCACAGTCACGAGACGGGTTTGCTGGAACTGGAGGAGCTTCCTCTCTCCTTGTCGCTGCTTCTTCTTGCCCTGTACCATAAACTTCCACTCGGAGAAGCAAAGTCGCATGCTCGATACAGATCGTTTCCACCAGACCTTCGCTCGAATAGCAGTCAGCGCGACATTTCGTTGCACGAGTTGCTCTTTTGCTGCCTCCGCCTTCGTGAACGCCACCCAATGCGTGAATTGCTGTCGCATTCGCGCGTGCACGGAGCCCAGCCAGATTTGCTCCAGCGTTCGACGCAGCAAATGGTTTTTTCGTGCCAGATTTCTCCACTCTGAGAAGACTTCTCGGCAAATGAACACGTCCGAATTGCGAGCAAACAAAGCTGAGAACACTTTCACCGCTCTGCTTCGTCGTCTTGCTTCGTTCCAAGCTTGAAAGCATTGAATTCGCCACCAATCTGCGTGACACGAGTGCATCGTCTTGAAAACAGCTCGAAGTCGTATCTGCTGCACTGCAACTTGTCTCCACATCCCCAAAACACTGCGCGTTTGTCGAGTATTTAACATGGCTTGAAATGTTTGCACAACTCGGCGATTCCCAACTTTTCGTCGTACAACATTTTGCCACGCTTTGAAGTGCCGATGTTGAGTCGAACCTCTCTCTCGGGTTGAACACAGCGTTTTAACAGCTCCAGTCAGGCGTTGAGCTCGCTTAGATTCCCCCTCCAAGCGAGACACCGTCTCTTGTAGTTTACGCGCTTGCTGCGTCTGCAGTTTTTCAGCTTTCTCAAGCAGCGCCTGCTGCGTCTTCCGGTACGCATCGAACTCCGCTTCGACTTGTTTCAGCTCAGCATCTCGTTCTTGTTGAAGCCGTGCAATTAAAAGCTGCTGCTCCTTGAGAACAATTTGTCGCTGCCAGCGACTCCACGCGTGCTGTAGCAAACTGGTCCGGCAGTGGTCTATCCATCGTCGCACAAAATCCCGCTGGGCCTTACGACATTCGACAAATTCACGCCAGCTACCGAGCACTCTGGCCAGTGAACCATTCTTGAGTCGAGCCACACACTTCTTCGCTATTGTCTGGCGTCTCTGTTTGTGCACAACCACTTCGTGCCAGCGAGTAAAACACTCGCGCTGGAAGTTCAAGTCTCTCTTGGTCTGGGCCAGTCGAACTTCCCAAGCCTGTTGAATCAACTGCTGCTGTCGAATCTGCGTCTCAATCTTCCATTGAGTCACCCGCTCTCTCCATAAGCTGTAGAGGGAATAGACTTGCTGCTTCAACGCGTACTTTGTGAGCACCTCGAGTCCGCGTCGGAGAGAAATTCGTTCAGATCGAAATGCTGCCCACTGCGTGAAGCATCGAGCTACTCCTCGGTTCCGTATCCTGTTCACAGCATGTAGCAGAGCTGTTTTCCGCGTCTTCTCCACATGAACGTGCTCTTTCCACGAGTTAAAGCACTTGAGGACCTCCAGCTGACGCATTCGACCAAGAATCTGCTGCTTCTTGTGGCTTTGACGTGCCGTGCAATGCCATTTGAACACGGATCGCCGAAGCTTGAGGATCCTCAGCTTCGACCGAGCCAGACCAGAGCGTTGTTCTCGTCCCTTTAGATACGTTGCTGCTGTTCTCCACTCACATAGAATCTCCTTCAAAAGTTGACGGTCGCACTGCTTGGTAAAGAATCGCCCGAGTTTCTGCCGTATCGCGAGCTCCGTCGCCCGATACGCCTCAACATTCGCAGTAAACGCCGCTTTATCTTCCTCGTAGCGTGACCTCATCGCTCTACTTGCGTCACGTACTTCCTCGAGCGCACTCTCTAAATCCACAATGGCCTTAGCTTGAAGCTTCATCGAACTTCTCAAAGCCTCCAGCTTCCGGTCTTTCTCCGCCATCGCAAGTCTAAAAGTTTCAACACGCCACCTTTGCATCCCCCAGCGACGCGAATGACACGCCTCTAACCGCGCGATCTTCAGAGCTCCACTACGACAAGCACTTGCCTTTTGACACTCCACCCGCCAGTAGTTCATCACACGCTGGACGCTCCTCCGAGCCCTCTCATCAGCAAAGTATCGCCCCTTACGCCGTCGCTCCACGCTCTCCCGAGTCGAATCTCTCCAGCGGACGAACGTTCGTCTTGCGGATTGTTGCAGCAGCTTCATGGCCAGCACCGCCGCTTGATTCCCCTGTAGCTTTGCCACACGTTCGTCCACTTTGCGCTCGACGCTCGCGATCATCTCGTTGCTCTGCTCTTGTCGCCGCTTGTCTTTCGTCAACGCGAGCCACTTGAGCCACGCAGTCTGCACGTGGTTCGTCGACCACTGAGCCAATGCATTGACCACTCGCTGCTGTCGCTCCCTCACTCTCCGCTTCTCGAACGCTGCCAGTTGCTTTTTCAAGCTCTCGACGATCTCCACCTGCTCGCCGTGGAACTTCCGGTACTGCTCCTTGAGGTCTCCGTACCGGATGCCGAGCTCCTCCTTGTCCAGCATGACGCTCTGCAGCGAGTTCTGCATCGTCTTGACCGCCATGGCCGCTCTCTTGGCTTCCAGCGGGTCGAACTCGAACCGCTCCTGGTACTTGGCCACTAGCTGCTGGTGCTGCGTCTCGCTGCGGGCAGCTCTGGCCTCGAGCTTCTGCAGCTCCAGTCGATGCGTCTCCTCGCCCCGCAGCTTCTCACTGCGGAGTAGTTTGATCTCCTGCTCCAGCTCTTGACATCGCGTGTGCTCCTCCGGCTGTTGCAACTTGCTCTGCGTCACTAGCAGCTCGCTCTCGTGCTGGAGTCGCGTTGCATCCTCCTTCAAGGCCTCGTTCTCGCGCTGCAACTGGATGTACGAGTCGTACAGCGACGTCACGCACTGCGCGGACTTCCAGTTCGCTCCCAGACCTTCCTGCTCGCCCAGCAACGCAGCCACATGCCGTTTCTCGCCTGGCATCCAGTCGGTTAGGCAGTTAGTGCAACAGCTTCAACATGCCATGACGTTCGCGTCGTTTCGCGCTCCATGTAGCCATCTCGTCAAAAAATCCGTACTGTATCCATCTTGTCCAAAACTTCGTGTGTGTCACACCACTTCATTCGAAATGGCTACATTTTCATTGCGTTTATGGTCATCATGGCATCACCTCGTGCGTCGCTGGGCTTCTCCTTCACGTCGCCCGCGCCGCGCCGCCAGCGCTTCCAGGAAGACGATGACACGCCCGGCAGCGACGCGTGGCTCACGCGGACCGACCCTAGCCCCATCGTGGCCCCGCGGTTCGAGGCGGACGAGAGCAACGGCGACGACGGCTGGAGCTTCGCGCACTCGCACTTTAGACGGCGCAACCGGCTGGAGACGCGGCTGGAGGAGCTGCAGAAGGACGTGGCCAGCCTCACGCTCAAGCTGAGGAACAACGGCAACCGCAGCGCGTCTTTGGACGCGTCCAGCTTCGTGTTGACGCCTGCGGAGGAGGTTTCAGGCTATAAAGTGAGAGATAGAGCAATGCTACGACGTTGAGAGGGGGCTCGTTGGAAAGAGGAGACGCTGATTAGTGTGTGTGTGAATTTTGGTGGTGGGCAGACGTCTAGAGCCGCGGAAAAGCGGCGGAAAAGTGTCAAGGAGGGACCTTCTGGACCTGTTAGAGGCGGCGGCGTCAAGACGCTGAGGGAGCTGCACCACGTGACGACGGAGAGGGACCAGCTCAAGTTCGAGCTGGAGAAGACCAGGAGGGCGCTGAGTGCGGCGGAGAAGAAGAGCCAGGAGGCGCTGAGAGCCAAGAAGGCACTCGAGAAGCTCAAGACCCACTGCGACTCGCTGCAGGAGAGTCTCGAGCTGTCGGAGAGGATCCGAGTGAGGCAGAAGAAGCTGCTGCAGCAGTTGCAGTTGCAATTGCAGCAGAAATGCAAGGAGAAGGACAAGGAGACGAAGGTGAAGAAGAGACCGGCGAGTGCTGGGACCAGATCAGTGGAGAAACGTGGGGCTAGTGGGCTCAAGAGATCGACGCCGACGTCGACCACGCCCAAGCACGCGGACACCAGCATTCGAGACTATACACACACACGGTACGACATTCTGGACTCGCTCGTGGCGTCCAGTCACCACCAGGATGAAGACGAAGAGGAGGAGGAGGGCCGTGAAACCCACGAACAAGCTCCTAGCGAACCGACTGCTGCTGCCTCTCGACCGAGGACACCGCGTTCTGTTCTCAAGCACTCGGTACCTGCCAAGCAGTACCGACCCGACTTTGACTCTCTGCTCCAAGTGGATGACGTCCCGCAGTTCAGCACTAGGCGGCCGAGTCGGATTGCAACTGCCACTGCTCGACGACCGAGTCAGACCCAAGTGCAACAGCGCGATGCCATGCGTCAGGCCGCAAGGTGGGCACGCAGCAGAGGCGCTGCGGTCGACATTTCCACCTCGACGACTCAACTGCCGACGAGGAGAACGCCCACTTCCGCTCGAACGAAGAACAGCTTTCTCGCTCCTACGCAGGCCAGTATGCGCCGTCTCCATGATCTCCCACGTCGTGGTGCTCACGAAAGACCTCCGTTCGTCGTCTAGCACACGCCGCTCCAGCTTGTTCAAGTCTGAAGATGCCAACTACAGCGATTTTGATATATTTCTTACTGGTTGTGACGCGGTCATCCACCGTGTTGCGAAGTACAAGAACAGGTAACTACTCAAGCAAATCTAGTCTTGTTCCCAGAACGTCGTCCCCGCCATCGAGCGCTTCTTGGCCCACTCGGAGGGCTTCTCGTTGGAGTGTCCAATGCGATTCGGCTTGCCCGCGCGGTACGTGTGGTGAATCGGCCAGTTGTACTTCCGACGCAGCTCGCGTAGTTTGGCTTGGAAATCCGCAGACATCGGGGCCAGTTTGTTCGGGTGCGGGTGCAGGTTGCCACGGTTGAAGACGACTTGGTAGTCCCCGTGTGTCGTCTTCGTTCGGCCGGTGATGAGAACCCCAAGCTTGTCTTCGTAGTGTTCGGGCTGCTTGTCACTACTGCTGAGCTGCTGCAGCGCCTTCCAGAGCAACTTGTGCTCGCGGCTGGCACTGTCACGGATGAGTGCGAGGTGAGCCAGGAACTCATCCATAGACGACGCCCGCGCGGTTTTCAGCGCTCGGATCCACCTCTGCTCGGATACTTCATTGGCCCGGCGCGCGCGCAACTCCCGCAAGAACGTATCGTACTTCTTGCGCAGAATCTGCATCGCCAGCTCCCCGTACACTGCACTGTCAAGACTCTCATCTAGCGTATTGTTCAATTCCCAGTTAACCTTCCCGTTCGCTGCGCCGGCATCGCGGACGATGCGGTACCGAGCCGATCGCTTCTGAAGGAGCAGGAACTTGGGCAGTTCTTCAGAGCAGGTCGGCCACAGTTCTTGCAGAGTCGGTATCGCTTGTGTGGTGTCTCCATACTTGGTCGGCGATTCTACCACACAGCGGATGAGGTTATTCGCGCACTGCTCGAACGCATGGAAGAACGGCGTCTCCGCTGCAAACTTCTGAGCCTTGTTCGGTCCAAACTTCCAGACATCTTGGTCCAGTGCGTGCGGGTCGAATGCATCCTCGACAACACTTTCGTGCGTGTACCCGACCATGTGCTCCACCAATTCCAGGTATCGAGTCTCATTAAAGCGGATGAACTTGTGCACGCGCGTCGCCAGCAGCTCCTTCAGCACTGCAACAAGAGCTTCACCGTCGTACTTGTCTTCTGAGCGGCGTAGAAGTCGGAAGAGCAGCTTCCCCATCGCTGCTTCTGGATCAACCGGCATCTTCGGAAGACGCTCGGAGCTACCCATGATCAGACGAATCGAGTGCACCAACTTCGCTACCAGCTCCCACTGGAAACCGCTCAAAGGTTCGTCTCGCTGCTCCAGCAGAGACATCAGCGAAGCCGAGACCGTTCCTCGGAACATGTTGGGGCAGAATAGACCAGCAGGAGCACCCGACAGCAGACCTGTAAGGATATCAAGCAACTGAGTACCTGATGCCGCACGCACAAGTGCGCTGCCCAGTGCATCGTCAGGATCAGCAACAAGCTGTGCGTAATTGTAGGCTCGAGCACGGATACTGAGGCCGCCGGTAGCTTCATCACTGCCGATGAGTGTCAAGAAATCCCGCGCTGTGACGACGTCGGGCGAGATTTTGGTGATGACAGCCGACCACGCGTCCATGAAGTCCGGCTTGCCGTTCTTTTCCGGTAGCTGCAAGACGGCGAGGTGGGCGAGGAACAAGCTTGCTACCGTCTGCAGCACGGTCTTGGGATCGAACACGTCTTCTTCTTCCAGGGCGTCTTCGGTCGCCTCCTGGGTATTGAGCAGCGTGATGGCACTTTCAGACACGTCAAGCTCGCTGGATGTGTCGATCTTTTGCTGAAGCACAGCGGGTAGCGACTCCGCTGTGAGCTTCAAGTGACTCTTGTTCTCCTCTGGCGTCAAGTCTCGGATCTTCTCGACTAGCGACGTGGCTCGATCCAGCGCGTCGTTGTATCCCAGCTTACCGGTCAAGCACTGCGCGATTGTGATCAGCAGCTCCACTTGCTCGCGTAAACCTGAGGCTGCAATAGCACGCTTTGCGAACCGATCACCAACCACGACAGTGGCTCGATCTAGGAAGGCAAAGAGGACGTCACGCGTGTCTCCAGCCTTTGGAATGGAGTTTTTCTTGACACCGTCCTCGTTTGACGGGATGCTCAAGTCTTCCACATCGTAGAAGATGAACGAGTCGAGCGCAGCTTCGCTCACAGTACTCTCGCTCTCAAGGGCAGGCGTGAACGTTCCTCCGGTACAGCGGTCAAACATCTTGGACAGGATGAGCATGAGACCGCTTGCAAGCTGTTGTGCGTCGCGCACCTTGGGCTCGATCAGCACTCCGCCAAACTTCTTGGCAATGATACCGTACATGCAGTGGTCGCTGTTCTTGACGTACTTGACGATGTTCACGATGAGGTTGCCTTCGAAGTGCGCCTGGACCAAGGCAAGCACGTTGAACATGTCCGAGTCCACGATCGAGTGCTTCTCCTTGAGGAAGTTGATCTCGTGCTGTGCTTCGCGCGTTCTGGTTTCAGCGAGGAGGTGTGGGCCAGCGTCCGTGATGAGGAAGGCGATTGTGGGCATGGTATTGTCTAAAGTCAGCAGCTCAGCCAGCGCCGCCTTCTGGTTCTCGTCGCCGTCACCCCCGTTGGCGACCACACTCGGCTGACCAGGAGGCGTGCACAGCCTGACCGACATGACGAAGTTTGAGGCCTCCTCTCCGTCCGTGAAGCTGTTGCTCGTGACGAAGCAGCCCTGCGAGCTCTCCGTGAAAGTGACGATGGTGATCATGACGGCGTAGTCCTCCTCAAACACCGAGTCAACGAGGTGGCGCACAGTTCGCTTCACACCTT
>KE579718.1:504-10906 GCA_000443045.1 Phytophthora x cambivora | reverse complement strand
AGCAGCAACTCGAGAGTGACGTATTGCTCCACCGCTGCGAGTGGAAGTCCACAATTCCAAACTGTGTGGTCCTTGGTCGGTTGCTGACCGACGGATTTCCCTGCAGGGGCAACTTTGTACGCGTACATCGTCGCGACAACAAGCTCCATCGCGTTCTGCTGAAGCTCCGAGTCGAACGAGCTTCGATTGCTCGCCTCAGCGACCAAGAAGAGAAGCGTGTGCTCATCTAACGCCCTCAGTCGGTCCGAGGAGTAGCTTCCGTTCGCCTTCTTAACGAAAAATTCTAGATATCCGACAGCTTGTACGACCCAATCGAGACCACGACGAACGCTGGTTATCGCTGTTTCTCCTAGAGTTGTCGTCGCCACTATCACCGCCTTGCCTAGCATTTCTCGAAGCAGTTTGAACCAATTCACTTCCAGGTGTTGAGCTCGAGCAATCGACGCGTCTTCCTGCGACGATAGCACGGCTGCTAGCGAGGCGATACTTGCCTTCAGGAACAATGTAAACGCTAGACTCCTCCACTGCTCTGTAGGACGCACAGCCAGCTCCAGAAGCTTCACTCTCACACCTGAAGCGTCCAAATCTCCACGGTCGCCACTCAAACAAGCCTGCGTTAACGTCCTCACTGCAGCTTGAGTGAGGACCCCAGCGTACTCTTGTTCGCGTCGAGACAGTATGATTCGGTCTTGTCGTTCGTACAGTTCATGAAGCTCGCGAACAATCTCCTCCAGTTCGTCCCAAGTCGGGGTCTGCATCTTTTGGTTGTTTCTAGCTGATGGTTCTGCCATCCGTAGCGATGATTCCTTGTCATGGTGAAGAGCGTGCTCCGTTGCTGCGAGTTCATGAGCCAAATCGTGGACGTTGGTCACAGCGAGAGTTTGGCTTTCGGTCCCTTGTCGTCGACTCTTGACACATTGAGGTCGTGCTCGTAGTTGATCGATGCGTCCATTGCAGCGTCGAAAGAGTCGAAAGAGCAGATCGTCCGAGTCTTCCTCATGCTGCACCATGGCGTTGAAGAGGCGGTGGGGATAGCTCGCTAAAAACGACAGCAGTGGTGACAGACAGCGTTGGTGTCGTTACACGATCGATTCACAGCAATGGACGCTGATTTCAATGCGGTGGCCTCTGCTCGCGAGTGTGATGCATTGACCGACGAAGATGTGACGCCACTACCCGCGTCGCAGCCCCATGTCGTGTTTGTATGGAAGTTGAATTGTCATCATGTCGGATAAATACTCAAGTTTTGTTTGCTCTTGACAGAGACTTCGACGAGAGGAAGATGAGAATGTGCCGTGGATTGTCGAGCTCGTGTTCCTGCTTTTCAACGCGCAGGTACCAGACAGACACAGGCCTGCAATTGGGGACTCCAATGCCACATTCTGACTTTGATTCGTGGTCATTCAGGGCGATGTCTTGCAAGTTGTTCGCGGTGCCAGATCTCCCGACATCTCATCAAACAGCCATCACACGGGGTCAAGTCACAGTGTGACGTTCTTTGGGGAGGAGAATTTGCGAGCGACTCGAGCCAAGTCGAAGGAGGCGCACGAGCGAGAGGTTGTGCGGTTCTCTGTAGCAAAATTGCACCCGTACGTCGAAGTAGTGGGCTGTTTGGTCACGTACGCAGAAGACGAGATCGCTCGATGTCCACAACTGAACGCGTTCTCGCTCACGTGCGACTTGCACGCAGTCGACAGCGCTCAAGCTGAAGCAGACGCGCAAGCTCTCGCTGCAGGGGGCAAGAGGTTTGTGTTCAACGCTGGAGAACGAACTCGTCTACTTGGAATCTCTCACGACCCAAAATCTGTACGAAGACAACTCGGCAAACAGCCCAACGTTGTCGTGCTGTGCAAACTCTTCCGGCGTCACGGTGACCACCACGACTGGGCTTTCCACGCTGCAAGCGACGACCGCAGCAACGTCGTCGTCCGCAGTGCCGTGACGGCGTCACTGGTCGAAGCCATGCAGATTTTCCTGTTAGACCTCATGCCCGACCTCAAAATCCCCAATCGCAATCCGCTGTCGAGTGTTACTGGGATCTGTGCCGCTCTCAGTTGCAACGAGTTCTTAGGAATCGAGACGCACTTCCCCGACGACGGTCTTTTGAAAGTCGACTTTGCTCGGCTTCTGCTGTGGGAGTTGATGCGCACTCGACCGAGTTTGATGCAGCATCTCAACCGCGCAGCAGCTTTGGTCGGGCTGTTGTTCGAGATGTTCGAGCAGATCGATATCAACGGCGATGCTGTCGTGGACTGGGAAGAGTTCACGTCGTTTTGTGTAGCGATTGGACTGGTAGCTACGCGAATACCCCACGACGACAATGACCACGATCAGGGACAACCTCAAGGAGATCCCAACGATGCTCCTCCACGGTCGATGATAGTTTACCGTCAAGAACCTCTGAGCAGCGGGACTGCAGCACGGTGCGTGCTACCCAACACAGCAACAACAACATTTGCTATACTTTACTTACCATTCATGACGCAGGTCTTTTCCTTACCAAGTGAACAAGCTCAAGGCCTTCCCTCAACTAAAACGTCTTGCAGTGATCGAACACAAGTCTCCGCGGATTTTAGTGCGTGACATTTGATGCTCAAGTGTGTAGCAAAAACTTACAAATTATTTTTTTTACTGTTTTTGCTGCGTACATGTAGATGTTCGACCTCGACATGAACTTCCTTCACGAACTCAACTGCAGCGAGAAGTTGGCAGCAGAGAAGAAGGCGGGTGAGAAACAAGCGGATGTGTTTGACTCGCTCGAAGTTCTGGACGCGGAGCACGTGCCATCACGAAACGCGTTGGCCATTGCAAGCAGCGACTTGTGCATTTCGCTTTGGTCGATCATCGACGCCACCGTTGGCTCCTACGTCTTCAATGGGAAGCTTGTTGGTCGCTTTCCAGCACTTTTCGTCAAGTGGTGTCCTCCACCACTCAAACGTTTGTTTGTTGCTGGTGGCTCAACGGATCAGGTGCAGCTTTGGGACCTCGAGGTGCCGATGCATGCTGGTGCTGCACCGCCACCCCCACCGATGCTTCTCCCACGACATCACACGGAGCGTTTAGCTGCTTGTTTGGACCTCCCGGAGACTCCCTACGTTGCTACAGCTTCGTTCGACCACACGATCACGGTCTGGGAGACTGTAGCTGGCACGAATTCGTCTGTAGGAGGTCCTTCAGCAGTGTTAACGGTCTCATTCGTACTCCGAGGCCACCAACAGGCCGTGTTGACTCTAGATTCAGCGCACACATTGCTACTGAGCTCCGGGTTCGAGTACCAAGCCTACTGCTGGGGAATTCCCGGTAGAACTCTTAAGACGAAACTGGGAGGACATCATCACTGCCTCATGGGGGCCAAGTTCGTGTCACCTTCAGCAACGGGCCTTTGTCTGGCGGTGACAGGGGACCAAAGTGGCCATTTCAAGCTTTGGGACATCACGCGTTGTGCCAAGGGCTTCTCTGGGAACCATCTAGCGACGATGTTGCAGACTTTTGAGCTTCACACGCCGAATTTGTGTCGCTTTCGGATGTTTATGACCTCGTCAAACGGCTCCGAGAAAGCTCACGAACCACACCACGAGCCAGGAACTACCGGAACTTCAGAGAGCCCAGCGTGCGATATCATCACAGGGAATTTACGCTTGTATCGCTTCAGTGCCGCGATGCAGTCGGTCGGACAAGATGAAGCAGCCGTCGACGAGTCCTCTAGGATAGCTCCCACACGGTTCGTGGTGTTCAACGCCGTGGCCAACACGTTTGTTGGTGTAGTTGAGAATCGCATCACCGTGTGGAGCGCCAACTCCGGGGCAAAAATCGAGGAACCGGTTTCGATCCGAGACGCAGAAGTCTGCGCGATCGCGTTCGATAGCCCCCGCGAGCGAAAACTTTTCGTAGCGACTAACGTACGTCTCCAGTGTACGCGATACAGGTAACTAGTTGATTGACTGTGGTTTGATGCTGGCAGGACGGTGCAATTCGACTGTACAACCCCGTAACGGGAGCTTTGCTGCAGGTAAACAAACAATCTCTTTGTCATCTCATGGAGCTTCATCACCCGATTGATTGTCGGTCTTGTGTGTTGTTTGAGCGCTGATAGAAAACAATGGTGCACGACGGCGTCGTGACCTCGCTCGTCTTCTGTTCTCATGCCAATGTAAGCTCCTTGGATATTGCTCGCGCCGTATGAAACTCGACTCAAGTAAGTAAGTTGTCCATCCTACGCAGTGTTTAGTATCAACCGGCGACGATCGAATGATCTGCGTCTTGGATTCGCCGCCAGGGAAGTCGAAACTGGAAGTGATGCACTTCGTGGAGAAGGCTCACAACTCGAGTATCACGTGTTGCACGTGCTCGCCGCCGCCGTTGTCGACCGAGATACAGACCACGAGGTTCGTTGCTACAGCGGACGATGCTGGTGGGGTGCAAGTCTACGATCTCCGGCGTATTTCGCTACTATTTCGCTGTGCAAGTGTCCACACTCGAGAGATTCGAGCGCTTCATTTCCCAGCGGCGACGCCCGGTTTGCTCGTGTCTGCCGACGTGACAGGAGTCGTCTTCGTTTGGCCCACGATCGGAGTTCGGAGCAGTGTCGTCCACCCACTCATGCGACTCGAGCTGCACGAATCAACTCCATCGCGTAGTAAGGTCGAGCTGGATGGGATCACTTCCATTTGCTCGACCAGCATCTCACTAGACCCACACGCAGCTACACACCCAGCGATGCTCTACATCGGCATCGAAACAGGGCAGATTTTTGCTTGGGATCTCCGTTCATTCACCGGTCAGACTCAACCAGAAACCCAACCAACAAGACGCTCGGCGATTCTCCGTCGACGATCATCACAATCACAGTCTACCGTGAGCAGTGGTGACATTCAAGCGATTGAAGATGGAGTTGCAAGTCGGCGGGCGTCGGTAGTCCAAGGCCCAGCAGCGCTTCCAGTGGTGTTGTCGACAAAATCCTGGATGGCACATCAAGCTGGCGTCTTGTCATTGCAGAGTGTACTGTGGCCTGGTGAACTGCTGTCGCTAGGCGTCGATGGGGTCGTGAAAATCTGGGACAACACTGCAACGTGCGTCGGACACATTTTGACAACCGGAGAGCAGTCGTCTGCATCAGCTTCGGCGTGGAAGTTCGTGCGTCGCGATCACGCCGTCGGTGGGGACCAGAAGGACCTCTTCGAACGGATCGCTCGCGAAGTTATCGCAAAACATCGGCGCAGACTGAAGAAGGAGCTGAATCGCCAGCGTAAAACAGGTCAAAGCGATCAAGTCGTTGCTGATCCCTCGCTCACTACGCCGTCGTCGCTGATGGAGATGGAGTCACCGTCGAAAATACCACAAGCTCCGCTGTTTCCAGACGCGTCGACGGCGTTGACCAGTGCAGCAAGCGTCTTACTACTGCAAGCGCCGTTCTCAGTCACTTCGGTGACTTCAGGGATTCAACAGGGTGTCTTTGGACCTGAAGAAGCTCAGCATCTCCGTTGTATCGCTCAAAACTCGACTGCGTTGCTAGCGGATGTCACGGACAAGAAGAAGCGCGTCGCTGCACTTGCTCCGTTGTTCTCAACTCCGGAAGAAATGGGAAGAGCTCGGGCCAAAGCGAAGGCCAAAGCTCGTGCCACGATGAACAATGGACCACAGACCCCGGAGCCTCCTTCAGCAGCATCGAAAACGTTGACGAACTATCCACTGGAGCTTGAACGTCGTGCGGCTGCAGTGGCTAAAGCTTCCGTCGGAGCCTTGCGGACGCTAGACGTCGAACCTTCTCAGTTCTTGCGTGACAAACTACAGGATGCCGCCTCTCCGTTGAGCAAACCGGTCAAGTCTACACCAAAGAAGCGCTTGCATCGTGCTTCGATGGGGTCGACCGGGCTGGACATCAAAATGAACGCGAGTGTCGTCATCCTCGCACGAAATGTGTCTCTGCCCAGGCTGACGCCGCCCTCAATTGCACAGGAACTCAATGGGATGTTGCACTCTCCAGGAACTTTGATCTCGAGTGCATCGGCGCCGATACTACCGCAATCTTCATCACCAATTCTAGCAGAGTCGACCGCTACCAGTCCCGAGAAATTGCGTCGCAATAGCAACATCGAACGCAAGCTCAAGCTGTGCCAGAAGATCGTCGCGAACGTCTGCCTCATGAGTTCCAAGCCCAAAGCTCATAAAGACCACGCAGAGCAGCAGCACCCCATGTCTCCGACTGCGAGTACGCGTCATTCGCCAGCGTTATCACCAGGGAAGAATCCGTTCGGACCTCACTACACTGTCAAGCAAGTCGAGCAGCTCGCTATGGGCCTCGCTCGCCTCGACGAGGACGGCTCAGGCGACTTGAACCAGCACGAGTGGACGCAGTTGGTCAAGTTTTGTGGCCTGGAAGGCAGTGACCGCAGGAACAGCGCGACCAGCGTCGAGAGTCTCTTCTACTCCATCGACCGCGACGCCAACGGCTCCATCAGTCTGCGCGAGCTGCTCCCGACACTTGTACGGTGCTGTATACAGTAGTTCGTGTGTATTATCCTCGTTAGCCGATACACTAACGCTTTTTGCTGTCAGTTCCGTCAAGCTTCGTCCGAGCAGCTTCAGCAGATGCGAGCACTGATCCAAACGCGCATGAAGCTGCTACGAGCCAGAAGCACAAGTGATGGATCAAGTCTCTAACTCACTTCATCGTAGCTGTACACGCCGCGATGCAGTCTGGAGACTCGGCCACGAGAGTTCCGATCGGAACGCGGTGCAGTTCCCCCTCAGCGTCATGCACCAGCACAGGCGTGTCGAGGAAGCCGAACTCGAAGAAATAGGCTCGAGCTCGCGCAAATGGCGCGTGGAGGATGCCGAACTGGTCCGCCTGCAGCAAGAACTGGGGCTTGACGTGCTGCGGCTTGTCCTCCACGAACGGGATGAGCTTGGAGACCGCATCCAGCGAGCTGCCGAACTCGAGCGTCTTGTGCTGCCACGTGACGCGCACGTCTCCGTCCGAGAACTTGGTGCCTGCTGCGTATCTCAATGGGAACAGGTCGTCCCGAGCGTCTTTGTCGGTGGTTGTCAATGCCTTGAGGTACACGTCCTGTTCGTCACTGGTCATCCGACCAAGCTGCAGTTGGACGAACGGGGTCGTGACGTCCGCTTCTTGTTGCGGTCTCAGGTCGGACGAAGTGAACCGACGAGCGAACGGCAACACCTGAGAGCGAGACAGTTGGTCGTACATCGATGGGAACGGGTACAGCTCCTTCAACGTGGTGACACAAGGACGGCAGCTTTTGGCTCGGGACACGAACGGCGTGTCCGCGGTGATCAACGGACTGGACAGCAGGAACTCGCGACACAAAGTGCCGGGTGTTAAGCACTGCGGAGAGTCCGACACGATGTAGATCGAGCGGACCCGACGTACCGGCAGCAGCTGCAATTGGGCCATGGCCGCTCGCTCGGCGCACGTGGCGCCGCCGATGTTGGCGCACTCGGCGTTGGCCCCCACCACGAACTTGTCGGTGGTTTGGCCGTCCAGATCTTCGTACGAGAAGAGGGTGAGCACCCGGAAGTTGGACAGCAACGGTGACCGCGTGAAGTGCTCGTCGCGACGAGCTTCCAGCAGGGACAGGTACTTCTCGTCTTCGGGGGTCAGGATCGCTTCACGCATTTTTGGGGGTGAGAGGTCGCTTTGGGTGGAGAGACGCGGAGGGAGGAATGAGAAGTGATGCAATAGTGGCTGCTGGAGTATTGGAGGAGAGCAGGTGGGTAAGCATTGCGGCGTTGACGCATCGGATGGATGTTGTGAATGCATGAGCTGCGTGCATAGATACGACTGGAAGTTGAAGCTGGCGGTCTGCAGACGAATAGAGCCACTTCGATGGAGAAGTGCTGCACTTGTTTACCACTGAGCGATTAGTGATAGCGGCGGTATTAATAATCGCCGCGAGGATGCAAAGACTAGAGTGTCTGCGTTGGAGTGAGGGGGGGGGGTCGACGCGGAAGGAATGTACGCAAAGCATGGGGACTTTTGTGCAAAATAGACGAGGTGCAGTTGAAGCAAGGGCTTCAACGACAAGTTGTAATCTGCGACGGCAAGACCTCCATGTGGATGTTCCAGCTGGACTTGAAGTGCAGTCTGCAACGTGGAGAAAAGAGTTTAGCCTTTCAGGATAACCAACTAACGGTGCCGAGTTGAGCGCTTTGTACAGAAGCAAACCGGGGGGCATGACCTTATTTTCATACTTGAATCTTTACAATTGGGTGAACATTTGACGTGCCCTTCATTCTCCGTAAAAGTGGCGGATCAAGCTCTTTTGAGTGGATTCGAGGAACTGAGCGACGCTCGCCTTGCTGTCTGCAACAGCGTCTGGACTGGGAGCAGGACTTGAGGCACCGAGCGCCACGACAACAGAATCGGCAGCTCCTTCTCCGTCAAGCAACGTCAGCTGCAAGTCGCTCATGCAGTTGGTCAAAAAGAACGCGGCCGAGAACTGCAGCCGCAACACGATGATACGCAGCGGAGACTGCGCGTCCAATTGCTCCTGTAGCATGAAAAACACCTGCGAGAAGTCCACGGCATCGTACTCTAACACTGCAGTCAAGAGAAAATTAGCCATACACCTCATCGAGTTTAACACCAGTTAGGTACTGCACACCCACTTACCTATCACGTGGCGACGCAGTTCTGCAATAAAATCTTTGCGTCTCCTCCACTGTTGCAAAAACATCTACGGTCACAGTGGATTTCTCTCGTCAGCAACAACACACAAAACCTCGCCACAAAAATAAAACCCTCAACATTTACCTCTTTGCACGACGCGATCAATTCGACTGACGATTGCGCCTTACTCGACGGCGGAGTTTGCGTCACTTGGCTCGACAGCAACATCCTAGCGGGCCACTCGACAAAAAGCGGCCACGCGCCGTCAAGTTTCATCTCCTCATCATCTTTCAGAGGATATCCGATGAAAATCGTCAGTCCGTCCGTGGCGGCCGAGAAGTTGGGGGCATGAAATCCGTCAGGGAGGAAAACCAACTCCGGGTCTTCTGTCTCTAACAATTTCTTCGGATCCCATTGAGGTTTTTCTCCCAGAAGAGGCAGAGCGAAGAGCGCGTAACTCCCAGTTCTTGAGCTGGTTAGCACCAACACTTCCAGATCGGGATGGTGTTGCAACATTTCGTACTCGAATTTCGCTCGCTGCGATGTTGCAGCTTGCAACGCCTGTAGCAAAAACAAAAACAAAACACTTTAAGTTAATTCGTCGGTTAAGTGAAGTTTGCAGTTGCCATTGCAACAACTCACTTGCACTTGCATCTCTTGAAATGCGCCAATAAGTTGTGTCACCACTTCTTCCAGTGTTGCAGTCAACTCGTCGCCTGTCAGCGCCGGCAGCTCATCCCCCCGTGATGAAACGTTAATCCTCAGCGGCTTGACTTGCTGCAATTTCTTCATTGCCTCCCAAGTCGGCACCTCCAGTGCAACATCGTTTAGAGATTCGTGAAGATACGCACTCGCTGCCTTCACTGCCAATATTGAAATCAGATTAATTAAATTGCACTGCCAATATTATTGTCATGTCCATTTGCTGTTGCATTTGCACCTTGGCGAAAGCAATTGTCTCTGCTCGTCCAGATGTCAACGCGCACTGCCAGCCAAGCGTTGCGCGCGTGCAAAACCTCCACGTAACCTGCAAACAGTGGCGTCCTGTCGCCCGCTATGCTCGCGGCGCCGCTGCCGTTGCCAGTCCTGACGGCGCTAGAGCCACTGAGTGCTGCAGCACCCACCGTCACAAACTCGGCCACACGCACGCTGCGCCGGCAGCGCCGAGAGAGCTCGAGCTCCATGTGCGTAAATCGGCGTCTAATTCGCCCATTCGATTGCTATTTCGTGCCTCAACCAGGTGGCACGAGGATCCCCTAGTCCTCTTGGCCATTCACTTGAGTTTTGTATAGCTCCAATCGGCCGGCCCCGCAGACTGAACCGTAGACTGCTTAAAATAGCCGTTGTTAAATGTATGATGAAATACACTATATGCTATTTCAGAGCATATTTAAAAGACTAGAGATAGAAATACAGTATGTGTTGTAACAGGTTATGCGTTCATGAAGCGTTCACTGAGTGTACGAGGAGGGGGGAAAGGGGGAGGAAAAGGAAGGAAAGAAAACGCGACTGAGAGACCGCAAGGGAAGCCAGCGGACGGCCACCAGCAGCACGCAGTCGCCCATCAGCCAGCCAGCCCCCCACGCAGTCACCGGAGGCCAGTTGCCAGCAGCTCCTTCTCTCAGCGTACGTACGGGCGCGTGTGTGTTTGCTTCGCTTGCACCTTCATCAGTCTCGCGTCTGGTCGGTTAGAGATGTCCACCTCCTTAACCGCCCACTCGCTTTAAGTGGTGCTAAAGGTTTGCCGAGGTTTTATCAAGTTGCCATTCTCAC
>AUVH01072053.1:0-12776 GCA_000443045.1 Phytophthora x cambivora | reverse complement strand
AGACGGTGAGTGCATGTGCTTAGGTTGACATATACTTGAACTTCGTGCTGAGATCGGATTTTTCGTTACACTGTATTTTCACTAGCTGGGACGTTTGGCTTTGATGCTCAGAACTATACCTTTGATGAGAACGTTGGCAAGGCCCAAGTGAAAATTGTCCGAACTGGAGGATCCAGTGGGAGTGTTGTGCTGAAATATGCACTTGCAAACCCCATGGATGCTACTGCAACGGTTAACAAGAATTTCAAACTTACTGATTCAGTGTACGAAGTGAGCTTTGATGACGGTCAGCTCGAAGGCAATATCAGCATTGAGATCATTAACGATGACGTCTACGAAGCAAACGAGTACTTTTACCTCGAGATTTCCAGTGTGACCTCTCCTGCCACGATCGGTGCAAATCAACTTGTGGTTGTATTTATTGCGGACGATGGGGACGCAGGCCAGTTTAACTTCGCAGTTCCGTACATTTTCTGCCGGGAAGACAGTGGAAATGCGGTTGTGTCAATTGAAAGGAGCGTTGGCTATTCATCTGCTTCTTACGTCCCGGTCACCCTTGTTGTTTCGACGGTAACCGCAGACGGCAACGCTACCAGTGGTGGCAGTAAAGCGTTTGATTACTTGAGCGTCTCTCAACCGCTTACCTGGGCGACAAATGAAGTGAGCAAAACGTTTGCAGTGAAGATTTTTAACAACAACAAGTATCAGTCTCAATCAAGATCTATTAAAATTCACTTGGATTCAGTTGAAGGTGGTGCGAGCATTGGGAATATGTCGGATATGTGGATTTATATCATTGATGATCGAGACGCGGGGACTTTGTCGTTTTCTTTATCACATTACGAGGTTATGGAGAACGGCGGAAAAGTGACAGTTAATGTTACACGTTCGGGTATTCCCGATTCCACTAATGTGAATACGTATACCGATGGCACGGTGGGAGTCGATATTGCAACGTACGGTGGCATTATTGTACCGGGCAAATCCAAGTACGACCTGGATTACGACTATGATGTTGTTGAGGCTCGAGGCTGTACGCATATTAGCCCATGTACCGCTGAAGAATCGGGTGCATATACACCCATTCAGACAACGAGGCTCAGTTTCTTAGACAAGGAAGCGTGGAAAACTGTCGACATTATTATTCTAGACAACGATCTTTTCCAAGCACCTGACCAAGTTTTTAAGGTGACTCTGACAAATGTGGACGGAGGTGCTCATGTAGGGGTTGATTACGAACATCCTGTCGAATGGAGCTGGTATCACGACGAATTCTTGGCCCTAGAGACGCACTCAGATCAATTGCTGGACAACGTCGGCACAATTGTGACGATTCACGACGACGGTGATGCCGCTGTGATTGTATCGAAAGCAAGCCTTTCAGTGTCTGAAATTGGACAGCTCGATATGTTTCGTGTTCGTCTGAACTCGCAGCCAACATCTGACGTCACTATTGAATTGAGTGTTAGCGCATCAGAACTGAAGATTTCTGCATCATCCTTGACTTTTTCATCAGCGAATTGGAAGCAGTATCAAACGATCACTGTCGAAGCAGTTCCCGACGATATCGCTGATGGTATTCACAGCAGCTTAATTTCAATCTCGGCCTCCAGTGACGACGCGTCTTATAAATCTCCTCTGAAGACAGCATCTGGTTCTGCTGGATACACACTTGCGCTTGGAATTTACACACAAAAATGGGGGGTATATGATACAGGAAACGCTGAGCACGCTTTTCCGTGGGAGGATAGTGATGGTGTATTGACGTCTCCTACACAACAATCATCGATTAAGACGTTCATTCTTGACGATGACCAACCGATACTTAGAATCGTTCCTGAAATCGTACGTCATCAGCAAGTTGGTAGCAAGCCGATAGACTTTGTGTGCGTTCGAGAAGATGGGCATGATGCATCAGTTGAAATTGCACTTTCAAGTGAGCCTCGCGCTAATGTAGATATTTCCTTCGTGGTTGATGCAGATTCCAATCTGCAGGTTGATCCTGACGTGATTCACATCACACCTTCTACATGGAAGGACATCCAGTACATTAAAGTATCAGCTGTCGCATCTTCAAGTCTTGATGCTTCCAGCGAAGTGAAATACTCCAAACTACTAGCTTATTCTGCCAGTATCGGTGATTCAATGTACGATCAAGGTAACCGACCAGTTGCGACACTATTTGTGCAGCGATTTCCTCCCGCCGGAGTCTTATTGAACGCGGCTCGTGCCACCACCCAAGAGAATGGTGGAGATGATGCAACTGTGGGGTATGATGTACAGCTGGGTAGTGAGCCCATGCACTGGCAGCCAGACGAAGGTAAATATGAGCCATTTGAGCTTCAACTTCGCCCAAACGCGGACACCACTCTTATTTTCTCCGCTGACTCACAAAGACCCTTAGGAGCTTCCCCGTCACTTGTTGTGGCGAGCAATTCCTCCCAGAGCACACCCACAAAGTCCGTAAAATCTGTAGCTGTGGTTCGCTTTGATACCTATCCGATTATTCAAACGCAAACTGGTAGCTCGCAGGTCGGCTTGGCGATTTTTCGATTATATCGCTTGTCCGGTGGAGAGAATGGTGGTTTGGGGGGAGTAGTAGCGGGGGTTACTGCTGCTAATGTGGAGACGTCGGATACTTGGGATGAATCTTTGCTTGAAACACAGTGCACAGAAATTAATCCTGGGCTTGTTCCGGAATGCTCCTTAGTCGAAAATGAATCGGTAGTGCTGTCCCTTTTCCCAACAACATTTGAAAATGTTCACGAGCAATCTGACGGGGAAACACTTGTCAACCAAAGTCGAGAAGTTGACCCGGACACCAACATATTCGTGCCGTCATCAGGATGGGTCGAAATTGATGTCACTGCTGCTGTCAACCGAGTCTTGGCGCAACAGCGAGACTCATCCTCAGTTTCTCACAGCATATCTTTCTTAGTGTATTCGCGTTCAGTAGCTACTTTCCTGTATGATGGCGTGGACGAAATTACTTTTGCTTCCAAAGAGTACAGTAATTCAGACTTACACCCTCAGCTTCGAATTCTTGCTTCTGGTAGCGTGAATCTCGCTCTATCCGGCACAGCCTCCCAGAGCCAACAAGGCAATGCAGATGCTGCTATTGATGGTGAAACATTATCGAACTCGGGAGTGTCCTCTTCTTATGCAATGTCTCGGAATATTGATGCATACCCGTGGTGGCAAATTGATCTCAACAGCATCCGACGCATCGAGGATATCGTAATAACCATCAAGAAAATGGCACCAGCGACCGAACTGGAAGATGATCAACTCACTGCAGTATTTTGGGTTTTTCTGTCCGACAATCCCTTTCCCGAGACTAACAATGAAACCGAGGACTTCATGTCGACAAAAGATAGCGCCCCATACTTGCGTCAATTTAAAGCTTTGTCGCGATCTTTTGACGCGTCTGAAGCGGAGACAATCACGTATAGGTGGCGAGTGAATGGAGAAACTAATGGTTACTACGGAGAAGACCGATTTGTTGCTGATTACATGACTTCTACAGAAGCGCGATACTTGCGACTGCAGATAGAAGGTGTAAATAGCATTCTTCTGAATGAAGTGGAAATTTACCAACAAGCTTTTGCGAGCACAAGAATATCCATTGGAGGGTACATGCCCAGCGTGGCGTCTGCTCTTGTCGGGCAAAATCAGATTGAATTTTCCCTGCCTTCCCTGCAGGGTGCAGACCCGTTACCATGTGACAACACGACTCGCATTTGTCGCCATGAACTGTTATTCACTTCTGGCACTTGGCGAACCTCTCAGCAGGTACGAGTGAAAGCTGTAGACGACAATGTTGCAATAGGTGATCGCGAAGTGATGATGACCCACACAGCTGAATCGCTTGATTTTGACTACGCTGGAAACTCGTTTTGCAAAGACTCCTGCAACGGTCATCTATTTAACGATTCTAGTGTCAAGAAACTCCTTATACTAGAGGATGACGAGAACAAAGTTGCCCTGTCGAAGTCAGAGTTTGTCGTGATCGAAGGAAGCAATGCCTATCCAAATTCGATTCCATTTTATAAACTGTCAGAGCTTCAGGCGCGATATGTCCGTTGCAGTAGCGATCCTGCTCTTGTAATTGACCTTCAGAGAACATCCAGTAAAGCTTGTACAACCGTAATCACTGGGTCGTCAGGTACACCCTGGGAAACTTGCATTTCAAACAGCAGTGCCTTACCTCTAGAGGCTGGTAGTGCCTGGATAATGGCTGGCTTTGAGTCAGCAACAAACCTCTCCACTATTTCATTGATAATTCCAGCGTTGACAGGAACGAAATACATCCGCCAGGTCACGTTGTGGGTGAATTCTGAAGATGCAATCACTAGCGCATCAGATAAAGTTTTGGATATTACCGAGGATTGGACTGAAATGGCGGCAACGCAGGTGTCGATGAAATCTGGCGGCCCTCAAACCATCACCATGAGTGGACTGTCAAGCTTCACTGTACGAAGTGTTTTGATCGTATTCGATAAATCATATGATGGGAACAAGGGCTGTCTTCTTGCACCTTTGGTCACAATGACTGGGTATAAGCCGATACCATTTCCTTTGTCTGTGAGAGGGGACCTCTATAATCCTGATAGTATACCGCCCGAGGTCAGCCACTTGTCACGAATGCATCAATATGGTGTGCCCGACAGCGTGGGAATACAATTGACAAGTGAGCCTCTTGCTGAAACACTAATATCGGTAAGGGTGGAAGTTGCCAGTGCTGTTACCACATTCGATGCTACAAATACGTCGGACCCACTATCGGATCTGATAGGTGCCAAATATGAATCGGACGATATTAGGCGGTTCCGAATCCCAACAACACTGCGCTTTAACAAAAACAACTGGAATGTTAGCCAGGAACTGACATTTATGGCAGTTGACGATAACACATATCTCGGAAATCGAACGCTTGTAATGCATATCACCTCCCTTTCAACGGATACAGAAGGCCTCGCGGTTCCGTCTCAATCTATCGGTGATACCGCAATCCTACGCTCTAACGTGCATCTTTCGACGCCCCTTTCGTACTCGGATGCAGAGTTCATAGTCCGTGACCATCAAGATACTGTGTGGCCATTTCACTGTGCAACGAAATGGCGATCTACATCTGGATCGATTCAAGTCACTGCGGTAGATGATGATCTACCTGGAGTTACCATATCGACAAGTGAAGTTGTCGTTTCCGAAAGCTGCTCGAAGTCAAATTTCTCGATCTCACTTGACTCCGCTCCACTTCAAGACGTCACTATCACGATATCCTACGATAAAGACCCCACCTTATTCTCTGCCTCGCCACTGGAAATGACTTTTACCCGATTGAATTGGTACCAGCCTCAATGGGTCGATATTTATCCAGTTGCAAACGATATCAATGATGGGGCATTTCCATTCACTTTGAGCTATGAGAGGCTTGTTCCGAAAGCAAAACAGCCAATACTTCTCCATAAGGTAACCAGTAAGGATGAAAGATACGACGGCTTAAAAGTTGGTACGAACGAGAACGAATCCTCCATTGCGTATGTGGTTAACCAGGGCACTCGAATCGTGATTCAAGATGATGATACCGGATGTGACAAGGAGTACAGCTGTCTGAACGGCGGTGAGTGTCTGAATAGTTCGTCTGGAAATGTATGCTGGTGCCCTCCAACGTTTGGAATGAAGAATTGCTCTCTGGTGTGTGGACGAGAAAACAAGTGCGCGTTTGACAGGATTGCGTTGAACATAAGATGCTATGATGGCGAAGGACAAGCGGTTTGTGGATCGACCTTTTCCGCCAAGACCTTAGTATCGGAGCTCTATCGAATGCTCACAGCGAAGGCTTTCATTGCTTTAGATGGGGTAGTGCATCCCAGACTGTCGCTTGATTCCGTTGCGGAGGCTATGTATGTTGTCAACAACACGCGAGTATCGTGCGTTGACGGGTCAGAAAGATGCATTTCTGTGTCTATCGACTTCATGAGGCCCGATCTAGACGACACTTCCATAACGAGGAAATTGTTCGCATACCAAGAGGCAGGATCACTCAAAGTATCTCCCATGTACATTGAGTTAATGACTTCGGAGCCCCAGTATGTGAAAAGTAGCAGTGCGACGATCGGAATGTGGGTTTTCGTAGGATTCTGCGGGGCTGCGTTGACCGGCGCAGGTGGCTTGTTCGCAGCTCGAGCAATTCATGCTAAAACTGGTCACGTGATACCCGATGATGATTTTCCTGGTGAGCAAACCGAACTGTTAGCAGTTGGAGCCACATCTCCAAGGGGAGGCGTTCCGATCAGTACGTAAAATGCTACCCATAGAGATTTAACTACCCCACCGTTGAAAATGAACACCTTCCGTCAGCAAACAAGTCTTGATGTGCATGAAACTCGTCGACATATCAATACTTCAAAAATATGACTAAAGGAAGTGGCAATTCTCATATGATATGATACGATGTTTCACGTACTACGTAATATTACTATGCTACGATAGTAGAACGAGATAATATCATATTATTACGACGACCGTAGTATTATACATATATACTACTGTAGTACTATCATCGGATGATATGAAATGTCTTATGTACAACACTTCATATTCATATTCACTAAGACAAGCATGGATCTCAGTGCAGCGTGGCAGGAAGTGGCGCTCTTCCAGGAGGCGGGCATCGCCACCTCCGCCCACCTGTATGCAACCGAACAAGAGAACGCCCTCGTGCACGAGTTTCTGGCCAAAATCCCAATCGCGACCCTCTTCGCGTGTCTGCAGGACGCCAGCGACCGCGGATCCGTCAAGCAGGTCGGCGCCGTTCTCACCCCCAGCGGGGTTCCTAGCAGCCACATAGTCAAGTTGTCTGATCTGGTACCGGACTTTCAAACAGGTGAAGCAAGCGTGCAGCTGCATCAACCGCGTGCTGGGCGCCGAGGGCGATGGCACGAGCCTTTTCTTCCAGTCAGAAGTAAGGCATTGAAACTCCACTGCCAATATTTTGCATTCAACTCACTGGATTATGCCGACAGATTGTGCCGTTTGTACTGGTGGGACTGGCTCACGTTGAGAAAGAGGCGAGAGCGCTGGTGGTGAACCAGTTCATTGCGCACCTGGGTAGGAAACCTTCGCTTGACCAGGTCAAGGTCGTGGTACGTGCTGACGAAAGATGATAAGCTGAGAGGTGTGAAGTGTTTGGCGAGACTAAATATCTATATGCTGCTGCTAGGCGGATCCGCTGGTTTTGGAGCAAATATGCAGCGTCGTTGCTGACGAGGACATTGAGGTCGCCGCAAAGGCTTCGACCGTGTTGGAAATGGTGCGGTTGGTGGCTTGCCGCCCTCGTTGTGACGTGAATTGACATGACATTTATGTTGCATGTGTATATAGTTTTCACGCATTCCTGACAGCGGTATCTACCGAGCAGTGCTAGACTCGCTAAAGGCCAAGGCGCAGAGCAGGTGGGTGGGACTTAACGTCGTTTTGCTGGGGTATCTTTGCCAGAGTTGCTAATTAGTGCTGTGGCTTAGTGAAATTACTGAGAACTCGATTGAGTTCATGCGGTATCTAGAGGCAATTGTAAGGATCTGCGGACAAAAGGACGAGTACATGGAGTACGGCATTTCCACGGGGGCGATWGATTTGGTGCGTTCTGCGTAGCATTGAAGAGGTTGCGTGTKGTTTAGCTAACTGAGTGAATTCGTCGTTTGGATAGATTCTGGACKGTCTGAARTCTGATGATCCACTCTTCTTGATGAACGTCGTGGATTTGGTGCCGGCGGTKTGCCAAACCAAGATTGGTGTTCAGTATATATTYGAATCGGGTACGCCTGAACTRCTGCSAYAATGATTTGATTTTCTRGCCGCTYAATGTKTTTTCTGTGTGTGTGTGTTTTCAGGTGCATTGAAAAYGTTGCTWGGAATGACGGAAGGTGAGCWGTGGATAGATTTGGGTTTGGCTAGCATTGTGCACTGTGGATATTAACATCAGCCGTGATCAGATCCGTTTGTTGGAGGCAACGCAGTTCGACTTGTGGGTGAGATCTCCGCTACTGCGGCCAGTCTGAACATCAATTCGTGGAGTTGGGGCGACGCCACTCTGTCCAAGGCTTTCCTGGAGACAGTAGAGGGCAAGATACAGAGTACCGACTCGTTGCAACAGATTGCCGCAATGGATGCGCTGGCTGCGTTTGGGTCGTCCTCTGACATAGGTGGGTATCCAAGTAGTTCCTTTGTGCCTTTCAATGTTGGTGACTGATTTTGCGATGTTGACTGCAGAGCTCCAGCTCTTGTTCCAGCATCGAAGCATTTGCCAAATGTGGCTTCAGCTTGGTAGCAGCACTAAATTGCCTGTGAAGGCTAATTGCTTCCACTCGCTTGCGCGCGTGCTCAGTGCGCACACGCGACTCACAAAGCAGCCTGATCAAGTGCTGGCGGAGAACGCGGGCGTATGGAGCATGTGTGAGTGCCTGTTCAACAGCCTAGGCGTCGAGTGCGCGCAGCAGACCACGATGGTGCTGCTCATGAACGCGCTGAAGCAACCGTTCGAGGAGCTGCGAACGTCCGTATTCCACGTTCTGCGCTCGGTGGCAGCGCAGAACAATCCGTGGGGCATTCGAGCGCTGTTGTCTTACGGCGGCTTCTTCGAGTTCCTCATGGATCGCACCACGGAGCCGACAAAGGAAACCCGCGAGTGGAAGTTCGCCGTGCTGGACGCCGTGCTCGCCTCGCCGTTCCAGTCGCAGTTGGGTACGTGTGTATTGTAGCTTGCCCCACGCTTTGCTCGAAGTTGTCCATGTTCTCATGCATTGCATTTTCGTGTTGTTGTGCGTGCGTGGTGCAGAGGCATCTTTACTGGAGAAGCTGCAGGCAAGTCTGCAACGCGGACCATACGCTGGTGCGGCAGCACCCGCCGAAATGCAACTTGAGTCGGCGTAGAGTCCAAGTGTCGAAGTGAATGGCATGTGCTACCTGCGCAGCGCAGCGCCGAGATTGCCTTGACTTTCACTTGAAGTGGTGATCAGTCTGCCACGTACACTTATCGGGCCATTTTCAGCCAATTGAACCAGCGTATGGAGCGAGTTTCTGCCAATCCCATACTCCTTTTTCGCCTGACGACGCGCGACTTATCCACCGTGAAACTATATATTACTCAATAGTTGTTCAATAGGGATATTACATGTTGCTGCGTTTGTCTTGGCTTCTTTTCAGCTTTTGTTGGACTTCAAAATACATATCCTGATATATATGAAGCAGATTGAAAATACGATTGGAAGGGTTTGTTTTGCGCTATCCAGCGTCGGCGGCATAAGCGGGTCTGATCTACCTTGGACCCTATCCGACAAGGCAAGCCGCGTCTCGGTGAGCGAGTGCCATGGACACCCCCGGGCGTGCCGCATTCCTCTGCTCCAGCACCGCCGCCTTCCACCCTCCCGACTGGTACGTCCACGTTCCCAATGCCTGTGCAGTTATCGCCGTTGTAGCCGAGCTCATCCTTTTGTTGCCTGTTGCGTCTGTTGACTGCAGGGCGTGCATGCCCATCGAGGCCAATTCGCATGCACGGCTGGAGGCGTTCCGCGACAACCGCCACTGCGCCACGTACATGGTGGCCACGCAGCGCGTGAATCTCTTCGGACGCGACCAGGAGAGCTGCGACCACGTGCTGGGCAACCCCTCGGTCTCCCGGAAGCACGCGGCGGTGATCCATGATCACGAGGGCGGCATCTACGTGCGTCACGCAGCACTGCTATCGCTAATACTTACGTGCTGTACTGAAGGATTCCGCTGCGTGATGTGGTTTTTTAATGCTTATAACAGATAACCGACCTCATGTCGCGGCATGGGACGTACGTGAACCGCAAGAAGATCCCTCCACATGACCCCTACTTGCTGCACGGTATGCGTAAATCCTCTGAAAGTAGAGAAGCGAACGCGGTGCTGACGGTTGTGCTGCTGGACAGATGGCGACGTCGTTAAGTTTGGACAGAGTGTTCGCGTATATATCCTCAAGGGAGCGAGTTCGAATGGCAACAGTGCACCAGTGAAAAAGTCGTGGGGGCGCAAGTTGCGTGTTCCGCACGTGAGCATCAGTGCGGTGGTCCCGAAGCGAAGCCCCAGCAAGCCGAAGGCTTCGTCGGCGGTGACTAAATTGGTGAACGCAGTTTGTTACGGGACTCTGAAAGATGAGAAAGTGGCGACGTTTATCACGGGTGTGTTGGAGCTCGGTGATGAGGACAAACAGGTGCGATGGGGACTGCTTTGACGCCGTTTGTAGACGGCGATTCATGCGTCTGACTGGGGTGCGTGTACGTGTATACAGGGGGTTGCTGACACGCTGGTAGAGCGACTTCAAGCCAGATACGAGTTCTACGCTACACATGTAAGCCGCATGCAGATGTATGTTCTGATACACTGCTGACATAGACACTGACGTTTTTTTCATTGAATATAGGTTCATCGCAACGCGTTTGTCGCCACGATGGCTTTGTTGAAGCAAAATCTCTGTGTGGAGGAGTTTGAGGAAAATCTGGATATTTTCACTCATATCTCCCAACAGCGTAACGACAACATTTATCGCGCCGATGCCCGAAAGCTTCTTCAAGCAATTGCTGCTGTTCGATTGGATCCAGACAATCCCCAATTTAACGATGCGGACTCGACCGAGGAGGACGTCGGCTCCGCTTGTCCACCCACTGCAAACAACCGCGAAGGTCGCGAGCGATCCATAAGTGACGAAGGAAAGAAGCTGTTTTTGTCGGGCCATGGGTTTCCGGGACGCACAGAATCGGTTGGGGCGATTAATGACAGAGAGACAATTGGCCACGGTGACCCTCGATATCAAACGTCACATTATCCATCAAGCAGCGAGTACGATGATCACGATGGCGAATCCGACTCGAGGTCTATGGATAATGGATATGCTCCCCCAGTTAATTTGGTGGTTGGAAATGGAGCAAAGCAGCCTCCCGTTATCAGTACGAAACAGTCGGGCTTCAACTTTATTGGACAACCAGCGCAAGAAACGGCAAAACCCAATGGATCCGCGTTTGGTTTTATTGGCGGCTCTGATCCATTGGCCGATGCTTCTCACACCAGTTCTACCGATCGGCCATCTGGACAGCCCAGTTCGGACTCCGCATCGATAAATCCCTCCATTTCTGCTGAAGACTTCTTGGTAGAATATCCGTCGGTGGAGGACAGCGAGTTCGAGGACATGTGGGAAGCGGCTAACGACGAATCGTACGTTGTTTGCCTTGTGGTTTGGAAACTCGATTGCTAACTACATACATGTTTGTGCTTGCAGCGAGGAGTGGTCAGTTGATCTCGGCACACTAGATGCCCATGAGCTGGACCCTCGTATCCTACCGGCGTTCTTGGAATCATACCGGTTGATGTGCGCGTCCAGCAGGAAGGTCGCTGGACAGCAACAGTGGCTTTTTGTCGCTGAGCAGGTACTCTTTATTCTCCGGTATGCATTTTTTTAGGATATCGCTAAACTGCTTTCTGTGCACAGAAGGCCGAAGGAACACTCTTCTTGGTGGACATCTCTGTCATGCCGGGTTTGACTGACATGTCAGTGACGCTGAAGTGGATTGTCAACTCGCTGCTTTACCGAAATGGCCACACCATCTTCATGGATATCCTCAAATGTGCACTTCATCAGTTTGCCGGCCAGGCCCACGAGCTTGCTGCAAGAGCATCTCTGCTGCCAGAGCCGAACCACCCTGCTCACGTGCACGATCAAACGCAGAATTATGGGCAGCATCACTTGCAAAATGGACGAGAGCCCGAGCCTGTTAAATCACAAGCTGCGTCGTATCCGGGGTCGCACTCGGTGTCGCGAACGGCATCACACGCAACATCCCTGGATGATGAAGACGATGAAGATGATGTTGACGATGATGCCGACGAGGACACTATGTCAGCGCGCGACTACCTGGCGGAAAGTCCTGCGATTGACGCTGGCAAATTCGAGCAGGTGTGGGCGACGGCGACGGAAATGTAAGTTCTCTTATCGACACTTTGGCATGTGTATGACGAATGCTGAGATTTTTGTTGTTCGTTATGCAGCGCGTCGCTATCGTACACGCTCAACGAGGTTCCAGAGGTAGATGAAGTTATTGAGTTCTTCCACAGTAATTGCTTGAGTTGTTTGGCAAGTGGTAGCGTGGAAAAGCTGGTCAAGTTTTACTTCTTCGCTGAGATGGTACCCTATTTGTCTGCATGTGTACTCTGATGCTGTACCAACTTGTCTAACATTCCCTGTCTTTTGCCTTTATGTGTAGACAGAGCTTCAGTGCGTATTTTGTGTAGAAATGGCGATCAGTGTGGACACCGGCGCCTTGGAAGGAACTGTTAAGCGGCTATCTGTCCAGAAGCGTAGTGAGGAGGAGGAGGAGCAGATCGACTCAAGTTTTGTAAGTTTCATCGAAGAAATCCTCCAAGAGCTTTAGGTTGTGTCAACGACTGAATCAATTGATAAAGTGTGAGTGAAGTCGATCTTGTGTTACATCCATTATTTTCTGACTACAACAACTTACAGAACAGCAAACTTTACGATTCTCCTTTTCGTTTCACCCTCACGCATGATCGCACTTCATATGACGAAGAAAAATGGGGCGCCAGTTCGGAGTCCGAATGTGATCACGGCCGCTTTTGATGTTGTCAACGATAGTACGGCATGGCGTCGAGCCGCTTGCGTGGAAGCTCTGACGAAATTCAGCACTGAGGTCCTGAACGCCGCCACGACACTCTTCGTAAAACATACACGTCATCTTCTC
>KE579696.1:408-28520 GCA_000443045.1 Phytophthora x cambivora | reverse complement strand
TTCGAGCGGTCCAGAGGGATTGCGGTTGAGTTGATGCTCGCCGTTGTTTTGCCGTTTGGGGCAGGGGCCGAGGGCTGCTTGCGGGGTTGGCGTCTAGTGACCAACTGATAACCATCAGCTGCCGCTGTCTGGGCAGCGTCTCCGACAATCTCTCCAACTGGCTGGTTTGCTGATGGCTCTGTTGGAGCTGACTTCGTGCCGCTTGTATCCGGGGCCACTACATGAGCAAGTCGAGCCTCCTTGGTGCTCTCCCCCCCGACCTTCGCCCGGTCCGTGAGCTCTGCTTCCAGCGTGGCCAAGAAGCCATTGAGGCTGGCGTTGTCCGTGTGTTTGTACAGCACAGCCTCCCCGACGTGATGAGGTGCAGTTACCCCGGTGAATACCCTCTTGCTTTTCATGCGCACTCGCGCTAATTGGTTCTGCTTCACTTTGCAATAACCTGCCGTATGCTGCGGCGAGTAGCACCGTGTGCACGGCTGTCTGCTATGCAGCAAATGATGATGGATGACGACTGACTGCTCACCGATGTCAATGTGGGTGACACCCTTTAGTTCCACCGGGCAATGCTCGGTATCGAAGCGCAACAGCACATGTCTCGTGTCTTCGCGTGTTGTCGGATCCCCTCGAGCACGCTCTGCATCCACAATAATCACCCCAGGAATACGCTGTAGTGCAGCCAGTAGTGCAACCAGTCCGATGGCATCTGCTCCAAGCACCTTCACCGCGTATATCCTCTGAATATGCACCGGTGGAAAAACCCCGTCAGCCAATAGCTGCTTTGAGCACTCAGTGTCGTCTAGCTGAATGCAGTCCCCGCGGAGACGCAGAGTTATCCCACTGTACCGTTCAGCCAGCCTCCTCGAGTTGAAGACACATTTGAGTGTTTGTATCCCGTCGAATTGCATCAGTTTGATGTCGTCCATCAAGCGGTCGATCAATTGTCTGCCACGTTGGAAATCACTGTTTGCCTCGTACAATTGCGCACAGATGGCCAAATGGGTCATGTTGCGCCGTAGATTTGCCCTCGATGGGACCGCGGCCGTGAGCGTCACCTCCATGTGGGTTTCATGGAATTGTTCTAGCATTGCCCTTCGTAGCAGTGGCATTGTCGCCTTCAGAAAATTGGGCGTGTGGGGGAGCTCCATTTGTCCTCCCAAGTAGGCCAGAAGGACCTTTGTTTCTGGCTCCGTAAGTGAGTGAAGGGCGTCGTCCTTCCGTACTTCCGATTCCGCCGTGGCGATCCGTCTCATCTCCAGCACGTCTGCACACATGTGGGTTTCGTGTTGCTGCGCCCAGTCTCGCCCCAGTGTCTCCAATAATTGCCGTTGTTGTTGTGGCCTCCAGTACGCGGATAACTTCGGCAAGATTGGAATTGCCGTAGGACTCCGTTCGCTCCGTCCACTGGTTACCGCCGCTGCATAACTGCGAGCTGGCAGAGCCGCTGCTGCTGAACCTTCGACCGGTTTGTTCGTCACACTCCCACCGTCGTCTCGCTCGTCCGATGGTGCCGCCGCGGTAGACGCGGGAGCCGTGATTCCTGGGTTCGAGTGGTGTGGACCACTTTTCTGCGATTGTGGAACTGGTGGACGTGGGTGAATCGCTGCTTGATCCGCTCCGCTGCCAGCCCCAGTGTCGATCCGTCCGTCGCTCTTATCCAAGCGTGAGTTACCTGGAGACCTAGGCGGTGTGTCGGGTCCCTCCGGCGGAGGCCCGAGCTCCATCGTCATAGCTACCAGTGAGTCTTCGCGGGTCCCGGCGCAGAGTGGCGCCGCTGTTCTCCTTGGGTGCAAATCCCGGTGCCCGTTCCGAGGGGAATTGCAGAGTATAGGGAATGGATCAACGCCGCAGGAATCGATGCTGCCTTCATCGCCACGACGGGGTTCCGTCGGAAATGAAGCACAACCGCCAGTGCTGTTGCTACAGAGAGATCGCTGAGGAAGTGGCATGATCACTCCTTGCATGTTGACTGATGTCTGGAATCGCGTCTATTTATTGAGGTGACGTGAATTTGGATGGTGCAGGTAAACCGTCGCAGCGCTCTCTCTGGAACAGGAACACTGGGGTTTGTGCTTCATTTTCTGAACTCTACCACTTCAAAAAAATAAATGTCGTTCTTCTTCCGAGTTGTGGTCGTGACCTCCGTTTGCCCGCCCTTGGCTGTAGTGCCTCTGTTGCTACCGTGTTTGCCAGCAGGTACCACACTCCACCCTATACAAAACTACTACGTAGTATATTATTGCTAGTCTATCTAACGTCGCAATTAAATACTCCTATCCCAGCCTTCGCGGAGACCTTGTATTGCTTGGTCATTCAAAGTGAACACGAAAACTCGTCAATTGAGTTTTATCGTCAAACGAAAAACCGTTTAAAACCCGTTTTAATGTACGATGAAATGTTAAACCACTGATGATGATAATGAAATGTGCAGACACCGACATAAATATCTATCCATTGTGCGTTTGAAATGACCCCCGAAGCGGTCATCTTGTCGTTTAAGAAAGGTGGACAGACCCTGATGTTGGCCTGCCATGCCAGCTCACGTAAACATGTAGTATTAGGACAACAATTCAGAAGCCAAATTTCAGAGCTTCTTCGTGCGAAGCGCGACTTTGTGTATTATCAGAGTTAGTTCCACTGCAAGACCTACAGTGTAGGTGCGAACGTTGAAGCATGTGCATGCTTGTCCAATCGAAATTGGTTAGTTGATGTTTTCGTCCAATCATAAGTGTATTGGTCGGCTTGCTGGAGACTTCACCAATCGCCCTAGAAATCCAAATATAGCTGGAAACCACTATATTAATACGGTTACGTATTGTGCGTTCGATTCCAAATTGGATTGGGCGATTGGTCAATCCCCGACCAAATCGCTCCGCCAATCGAATGGCGTTACCACAACATTATTACGACAAGACGATAGCTCTTACGACACCATACCAATGGTTTTTTACACAAGAGGCACCACAGCACGCAACATAACGGCTGTACGGTATGGTGCTCGCTATGTGAAACTGGGTTTGCGGTAATTTATCCGCAATTAATTACGGAAACCGCCAAAGTTACGGAGGCCACTCCAGAGTATCACAATAGGCGTCTAGACTCAAATCGACTGTTGGCTGTACGCTAAGTGTGAAAGACGATGGATCCAGGCGACCTTAACAGCGATGCTCTGTCGGCTTCACCGCTACCGTCCATGAACGACACAGGCACGCGTCTATCACGAACTCACAGGGCAAAGATTTGCAAGGGTCTGCTGATGTCTAGGCTCAAGGCAATCGAGGCTATGGTAGACAGGCTCGACGAGATCTCCAAGTACTCGTTCAAACTTCTGAACGAGCGCGATGACCTGGCTACAATGCTCGCCAACGAGAAGGAGGAAGCCGTCCGTCTGGCAACGGTGCTTGGAGTGTCGGTGCACGAACCTGGCTACGTTGTGTCGTACAGTGTGATGCTGGAACAGTGTTTCGAGGCCCTACTCGAGCAAGACTAAATCAATACTTCGCGCACGTCGCGGACTCACAAATGAGCTTTAATCAAGTCGTAACTGTTTCAATTAACTCGAGGGCGGTTACATCTACGGCTTTGGCTACTTGGTTTGCTACGGTACTGACTTCAGGTTGCATAAGTATCATCCACATAATACGCAGTCGCATGACAGCAACGTCATCGTCTGAAACTGTAGTCTTGGTAAATCGGAAGTTGTCCTTCAGCATGCAATAAGCCTGGGCGATCACCATAACGCTGCACGAAGTTCCATCGGGCTGTCTAGGCGCATCCAACCACACACCATTCTTCACAACAGGATATTCCACCCCTGTCATTGTCTTCTCATGCCAGCACAACAGAAATGGCGCTACTATCCCTTCGCAGATATCTTCGATAGTCGCTCGATAACGCGAATCACACAGCGGATCGTAGAAGTAGGGTGTGATTACCGGTGGTTCAGTCTGGTACGTGATGGTGACAATGATGACACCCCAGTGTATGTTGCTCAGATGAACTGGTGAAACAACATAGTGCATACTTGAAATGCGTGTCTGGGGCGGATCAGGGCAGCTAAATGTAGCTGCATAGGTCTCCAATGCGTAGCAATCTCCAAGCGCGTCACATATACATCTGACAGCGAAATCGATGATCGTATCAGACAGCATCTCCTTGCGAGCGAGCACCCCGACCATTCTGTCCAGTTTAACAGTGCCTTCGCCGCTTGCCAATCGAAATGTGGAGCGTAGAGAAACTCTTTCAAGCTGCTTCAAAACTTCATTTGCCAGGGCCGCGTGCTTGGCCCCCGTAGTGTCATCTGTGAGATCATCCGAGTCGGTTTCCATATCGAAAAGCTCAGGACTGATCGTCATCTCGCTCGTCCCATTTGGTCGACATTAACCAGTCCACATCCTCCTTCCACGCATCAATCTTGCGGACAACATTGTAGAACTCGTTCATCCTGTACACAGCGGCGCTGAGCAGTACCAAATAGCAACACAAACAATACAACACAAAATAACAAGCAACATTGTGAGCACCGCATCATGCAACATAACGAGCAGCTTGATGACTACAAACCTGGTGAACTGCGGGGTTCCACCGGGGAAGTAGGCGATGATCTCCTCAGTAGTTCTCTCTGATTGTCGTCCGCAGTCTGGTTGAAGTAATTGGACATTGAACGCTTCTTTTTCTCCGCCTTGACAACGGTATCCAGTTTAAGAACGAGATTCTTTGGAATCACAAAATTGTAGTCATAGTTATCGGCGTAGACGTGATCGTGTTTGCTGCGAGCGACGCGCGAGTTCATGAAGTCGTTGCCCATGATAGTTGAGTAGTTTGCCAGGATTTCGCTGAGATGGTTACGGTCAATAGTGTTGTTTGCCCACTCTAAAACACGCGACAGCGACGGTACGTTCTTGTCTGGGAGAACAATTGCAGCCAGCTTTTGAGGTTTCGCCCCCTTGGGCAGCTTGGTTTGCTTCAGTTTGGTTCGGGTAGTGTGTCGTACATCAGGTTTCTTGGGAATACGTAGCACCTCCAAGATCCTTCCCTTACTTGCAACTTTGGTTGCCGTTGTTACACGTACGGCAGCTTTGACAGGGTAGCGCTTTTTCTTTGCGGGCAACACCGCTTTGGTTGGGTACAGCTTCGGCGTGGAGGGCGACGCTGCTTTAGTTAGAAGCAGAGGAGGAGCCTTGAACATTGACGCCGACATTATCCCACTAGCAGCCTTGCTTGGTGTTGGTGTTGCCGCCAATATTGCTTCATTTTTATCTGCTACGGACTCTCGCTTAGAGTCTACAGCCGTATCATTGGACCCCGCTTTATTTTGCTCCAACTCCCGAATGAAGTTCATGGCATCGATTAAATCAGCCGGCGTGATGTCGGATGAGGTGTCAGATGTGTCTGGATCGTCGGATTCTTCGCTTTCGTCAGGCCTGGTCGTAGAATCTGCCTCGACGGCCTCCAAAAAATGTCCTTCCAGGACTTCAAGGCTGCGACAACAGCTGGGGTAGCCAAACTTGCTAGGTTCTCCATCACAGGCCCGAACACGGCTTTAGCATAGCAATATTTCTCTTCTGATGGGAGAACCACAACGCTGGCACGCTCCCGTCGACGCATCTTGACGTAAATAACATCACCTTGCTTTCGACGGCAGCGCCCGATGTTCTCTGTGGCTTCCACATCATGTTCATGTTGGGGTGCTGGCTGTGTTGCACCTTGTGTTGCTTCTGTTGCACCTTGTGTTACTTCCGACTCATCGAGAAGGACCTCGTTTTGGGTCAGACCGTCGTGTTTCTAGGAATCTCCAGCTTCTACCATGGACTCTTGTACTGCCTGTAGCGCTTCGACGCCATCTCGAAACGCCTTTTTACAACTCGGACATTACCACCATATCCCAGCGTTACGGGACGGTCGGCTCAGGTAGATACTCGAACCGATGAACACGATCAGCGACGTACATCAAATGCTGGCATGGCAGGTGATTGCTACAATAGAATAGGCAAGTGCACGTCCATTCATAGTCGTTGCACACGTAGGTATTCCTCCGAGTACTGAGTTCCCACTCGCACACAGCGTCCAGCTTTGTGCACTTCGTGTCCGCTAGGTACACCACCAAGTGGTCCCATTGTGAGCGCACTGTAGACAACGGGTAGTCGCTAAGATGCGCCGCAACGCGTGTCAAGAAATCAGGGATTGCGTCTGGGTGTCGAGATGTAGACACGTGCCGTCCTCATTGTCGCGAGCACTTGGCGAATAATAGTCGCCTCGTGCGCTAACAGACCGCTAATAGTTGCGTCCAGATGAGGTCGTTTGCCGAGAAGCGGCTTCACTTGGTTCCAATTCGATTCAATCCTGTTGGTTGTGGTGTTGCCAGCAGAGAAGTACTTTCCCCGGATATAGTTAGCCCACATCGAGTCGCACTTCTTCCAGTTCACCGTAAAATATTCCAGAAGGGCTGGACATTCCTTCTCACAGACCTTCGTAAACGATTCCAGCTCTGTATTGAAAGTTCTCTCCGTATAGCTGTTGGTAAACGACATACAAAGCAACAAAAAAGCAGCACAGTCAGCAACACAGTCAGCAACATAATAGTACAAGACAACAAACACAATATAGTAAGCAACATTGAACATTCAATTCTATCGTACCAGTAGATGAGCTTTCCGAATGCATGCTCCATCCTCTCGCGTTGGGACATCGACAGGATGTACTTCTGCCTTCTGCAAACCTTCCGCCAGTACGTAAGGGCGTGGAATTGGTACAAAAGAACCTTGGCGTCGGGAAACACTCTCTCCAGCACTGGCCACGCCACGGAATCCTTGTCGATAGTGAAAGTCTCAATGGAGGTCCATGACGGATTGTGCCGCTTAAAGAACTCCAAAACGCGCCCCATGGTTCCGTCCTTCTGGTCTAACGCGAGAAAGCCAACCACTGGAATGCCTCTTCCAGTTGCCGACATCACAACAAGACTTCCTATATGTTCAACAAATGATCGACAAGCAATAACAACTGATTAGTATGCGAGCTAGGGTAGAACATAGCATCTGAATACGAAACAATACAAACCGCGATGGTAGCCTAAGTTGTCTGTCCCGTGCGTCCAATCCACCACCACGCTGTCGTCCCATTGCTTGAAGCACGACTTCTGCACTGCGGTTTGCATCGCAATGACACAAGTGATGTCCATCTGATCCTGCACCAGAAGAACGTCGTGGTCATCGACACGGACAAATGTTTCCAGCAGCAACCGGGTTCTTTCAACTGTCGTCGAGCCTAGCACTTGTTGGAGGATTTGTTCCTTGTTTGTTGGGGGGGGGTGTAGATCATACCTGTAGACGCTAATCAATCAAAAGAGAACGACATTAATATCAATTCAAAGCAAAACCGCTAAAAAAAAAGAACAATATAAAGATCACCAACACCAGAAGTAGAGCGTTCACCACAAACACCCACCAGGCTCGTCCGATAGGTACCGGTTGATTGCCGGGGTACTGGTTTGCACCTAAACCATGAAACCGAGATCCTTGCGAACCTCAGCTGTTAGCGGCAGGGATTTGCCACGCTTGTAAGACTCGTAGATGGTCTTGGTGGTCTTGTGGTTGTGCAAGTAGATCTATCGGTGCATAGTTGTACCAGTTAGCGTATAAACCCTCAAATAAAAGAAGTACGAACAATACCTCCGTCTTTGTGTCGATGCACACCTTCCACTTTGGCACACCTCCCTCAATACACTTCACCGAGCGCACAGTGAAGCTCGCCTCGCAACCCGTGTACCGCTGACCTTTCTCTCGAAGGCCTTCACCTCGTGAAGCCTGTTTAGCTCCGTGAGTGCACCACATCGTCTTGAACTGGTGGGTGAAGGTATCTGGGAGCTTTTGGACACCAGGTAGACTTACAACACAAATCACAACATAAGCAGCAACATTAATACAAATACAAGCCACAGCAACATACCTGTTGTGTTTCTGTTTCGATTGCGAGCTCCGAACACGGTAGAGCACAAAATTTCGCGTCCTTATAGGCCTTGAGCATTTCCTCGAACTCGCCTCAATTGGCAAACGACTTCTTGGAGAGAGGTGACCTCAAATTGACTACTGCCTGGTATCTTCTCCCGCTCACCCCACGTTTTGGTGCGGCGGCGTTCACGATGCCGTATTGGCGGCTGGTCACCTGCCGCTTTGACAACAGTCGGCTGGTCTTCCTCACTCCCAACTTTGGCACGTTTCGGCGGTGGAGAGGCATCCGCACTTTGGACCGGCTTNGGCGCGCGAATTTGATTTCTCGTGGTCGTGGAAGGAGCGGGTTCTGCTGTGCGAATGGCACTTGGCGTTCGAGCAGCAGCTTCTGCTTCTTCGCGGGCCGCACGTACAAACTGCCGGCTTGATTCTTCGAAAACGTTTTCAATAATATACACAATACAAATATTAGTTCAACAAAAATGCTCAACATTTTAAGCAACACAAAATGCAACATACCCGTCACTTGCCGCTTGCTACCGGCTGCTTCCTCGCTTTCCTCCATCACCGCGTTCGTGTTCATCACGTCGATGGCCTTGGAGATCGTGTCGTCCTCGTCCGAGAACATGCCGTCATCGTCGCCAACGGCGGTAGCGATGCCATCATCCGGGTTGGCCTTCCCGTGCGTAATCTTGTCGTGGGTGGCGGTGGTGTCGTCGTCTTCACAACAAGTCTGCAAAGTCAAATGCTTTCTCCTTCGGATCCAACTCGTTGCCCGACATCTCTTCGTGCTTCGCCTCCTCATCGTCTACCACCTCTGTGTCCTTTGCCTCCTCGTCGTCCACCACCTCTGTGTCCTTCGCCTCCTCGTCGTCCACCACCTCTGTGTCCTTCGCCTCCTCGTCGTCCTCCTCCGTGTCATTCGCCTCCTCGTCGTCGCCCTCCTCGTCGCCCACCTCCTCTTCGGTCGCAGCCACGTCCTCCTCGACGTAGTCTTCGTCGCCCTCGTCGTCGTTCGCGTAGCCTTGGGCGACTTGGAGGTAGTCAACGACCTTACGGGGCTGAAAGCGGTGCGGCGCCCTACAACACAATAGTTAGCAACTGACATGAATGCGCGTAAGCTTCTGCGCCGCACCTTGTTCTCCGGGCGGCCCTTCTTGCGTTCCATGCGTCGCCATCGCCATCCCCGACCGTATGCTGCTGCTGCTTGCTTGCGTTCTCCCCGTACAAAATGGTGGGCTACGGCGCGTCGTACCTAAACGAAGAAAGATATCACAAAAAGCATATTTACTGCTATTGACATTTTTCACGAAAGACAAGTTGCGATGAATTACCAGCAACAACTGTGTTGCTTCCAACGAGATATCGTCGAGTTGTAGGTAGGTTGTCGTAATAACTCCCCCGCCAATCGGCCCGCCACTTGCGTTGACTATAGAAAGTACGAATCAACTCGTTTTAAGTACGAATTGAGTTTGACATGTGGCACGACGCCATATGTTCTGAGACGGGCGATTGGGGAAGTAACTTGACTTTTGTATAGAGCGGTTCTCGGGTGGCTCGGAATCGCGCCGACTCGGCAAATTTGGCCGGAACTCACAATACTACATACTTAAGTACACCTCAATAGGGATTAATTCGGGCCTTAATTCGTGTAGATTACTCCATTAGTAGGTATGCGACTCATATAAACTTGAAGTTATCTTCTTATAAATCTGCCATTTCTCATTACCATCCCAAGCTTATATATAAGCACAGTTTTTTTCGCCCAAAGTGACAAATTCTAACAGGTGAAGTCTTAAACTAGAGGATTGGACTGGGAGTGCTGGATATTGTACAATTGCGAGATGCGAAAGGCTTCATGCTGGGAGGCCAGCTTTGATTTTGTATGACATAAATTATTTTTGGCTACTACAGAGTGTAGCGATTTGACAAACAACCGCATTGATGAGCTCCTATCCTTCGACCGACAGGGGCATCGGGTGCGCCTGCTTCGCAGCCGCACCATCTGCCCCATGTACGTCCATACCGTAATATCGGTGTTAACTGTCACCCCCTTGGTGCAGCCTAGTTCAACTCATAAAAAAACCTCAGGTGCAGATAGTGAGAAACATTGTGTTTGACACACTAGATTTAATTTACAGGAAACTACCATGGTGCTGCATCGTCGTCCCAACTCACCTCACCTACGGACGTGTCATTGCATGGTATCGACTCCATTATGGCTGTCAATTCATTGTCCACAGTCTCACTATATTCATCTAGCCCCTCATCGCGCTCATCATAAAAGAGTACGCTATYGTCGATTTACATGTACTGAGCTCTTCCTATGCAGCACGCAGCCACCACCTCTTCTGCATAGTTCGGCGCACAAACCTTGYTTCCTTCGGAAGCTACAAGCCTCTCGCTCTTTAAATGTTGCAGTCAGCCCGTGCGCACGCGGTCTTTCGACGCCTTGTTCCACGAGACGCTTACGGGCTGGAAGCAGTGCGTGTACGGGGGCGGGGGGGAGAGGCTTGCTGCGGGCCGCAGCCTGCGGCGGTGGATGGCTGGCGGTGATTTTTGAACTGGCTGGAGGTCCGAGGTTTTTCGTGGGGTGACAGTTAACTAAAATTTGCCAGCTGGTCAAATGTGTCCCGGTGATTGGTTGAAACCTGGGGGTGACAATTAACAAAGGGTGACAGTTAACACCGATATTACGGTAGTTAGGAAGTTGGATGCATCACTCTGTAAACGCTGAAATAATTATATATGTGATAATCTACTCAAGGAGGATATAGGAATATAGTGGACTAATTACTGAATACTACTAGTAGTAGGTGAAACCAGCGATAGTCGACTTCAGGAGGATATGCGAAAATAGTAGAAGCATAAATACGTGGATTTCTGCAATTTTCATAGAAACATAGAAATAGCACTAGGCATTTTGAACATGTCACGCGAAGTAAGAGGATCGGAAGACAATTCGGAACAAATTAATACTGTCCAACCAGCAAGCTGGGGATCTTCGACCCCGTGGCAGCTCAATATAGGGCCCCGCAGCTGCCACGACGGTCGAGTCCGCCTATTGTATGAGTTTGGCGCGATTATGAGCAGATACGTTAGTAGTGTGTTCTGATGAGTATCCGTTGCATATTGGCTCGCTCCGCATCGTGGCAGCTCGATATAGAACCCAGCAAGGCCGGTGGCTACCACGACGGTCGAGTTCGTCTGTATGAGTTTGGCGTGAGTATGCGTTGATACGTTGCTAGCGTGTTCTGATGACTATACGTTGTATATTGGCTCGCTCGGCGCCGTGGCATAGGGTCCCGCGGCCGGTGATACATCCACCGAACAAAAACGGGTAATATTTGTATTTCCTTACCCTTTCATAATCATCATATGTTTGTGATAAAAGAACCACAGTCTGACAGTCGTTTTTCACGGGGTTTGTCGTGAGGCGACGTAGTTTACGAGGAAGCCAATGTCTAAATTCTGAAAACTGTACATAAGTTTTTTTTGCTGTTGTACCAAATCATATAATGTTGTATCAGTGCTACATGTAATTTTGAGATGAAGATGTCCGTAGATGCGACACTTCAACAGCGCAAAGAATTCAATACGCAAATATATATTGATGAGTGTTACTGCATCCCCTCAGTGTATTCACTTGGCGTCACTTTCAGTGTCGCGCAAGCACCAGCGCAGATAGCGAAGTCGATAATACTGCTCCATCTTGTAGCACCCTTTGCTCCACGTGTGTTCCGATACCATTGACTCCAAGAAAAACAAACTCCATAAACAACACGAATACCCGTCTTGCTGCTTACACTTCTCCCACCTTTCGAAATCAACTTCAGACTGGCCACACAGTTGTGGGATAACTGCAGATCACACAGCGATCTCCAATGCAATGTATCGCGAGTTGCTCTGTTGGGGGTCGAACAGTGTGCAGATAACAGGGCTGACAGTCAGGTCCACGTGAAACGCCATACAGTGGTTCCCACACGAGTTGGCAACACCGATTATAAGCTTCACGCTAGTGTGGAAGGCTCCGTTTGTATCTGCAGCCTTTTTTCGTCTTGGGCCTTCTTCAAATGGATACCAGTCCGGTAAAATAAAGCCAACATTCTTCATGGCGTAATGGCGCGCCAGAAAAAACAACCCAGCACGCACACACGTCGAACTCAACCACGTTTTTTGCAAAAATCCAAAAGCCGGACCCCCTCGATATCTTCACCGGCAGTTGTATATGTGTTGAGCACCATATTCTCTACACAGTCTTTGACCACTTCCTACAAACATTATATCCAAAAATATCCGGTACTAAAACTAAGATTTCATACCGTATAAACGATTTGGTACACAGCTTACCTTAGGGTAGTCATTAACGGTGGTTTCTCCGCTGAAGAATAAATAGTGACCATATCGATTCCCTTTAGAGCTGCTTCAACCTTGGTCATCGCAATTCTTTAATTAATTTCTCTATTAAACACTTATACTTGAGGTGAACTATGTTCTAATAATAATGAACTATTTTCATTATTATTTTGATGATTAATAATAGTATCCATAAAAACATTACGTCTTTCTTCGGATGTTGTATTATTTAATTCAATAATGTTCTAATAATAATGAACTATTTTCATTATTATTTTGATGATTAATACGCCACCCTCGCATCGATCACCAACACCATTGCCCTCAGCTGCTCAATGGTGGCATACCCAAAGTCATCCCGCCTGGCAAGATACAGCGCATTACCTTCCTCTCCCTCGACTCGCATGTCGGTCTCGGATATAGCTGCTGTACATACTTTTCTAGAAAGTATACCCTTTGGCTGCGGACGAGGCTGTCCGACGTTCATTCGCTGGATCTTGTGCGATGCATGGACTTGCACGTCTTTCAGTGGAAAAAGTTCCAGCTGCATGTGCACGTCACACTTAGGAGTAGTATAAACGTAGGAATTCCATCTGAGGAAGTGCGTACCATTTTAGCAACCAATGCATAGCAATAAAGCTGCTCTAGCAGGGATCCGAGTTCATCCAACGTTAGATCTGTCTTAGACTTACCGGTAGATAGTAATTTTGCGCGTCGACGGATGCGCTGTAGAGTCGGAACCTTCTGACTCTTGTTCTTCTTGCACCTCGATATCTGTGTCTTCTTTGCCGACTCTGAGAATATTAGTTGCGTCATGTTGGCCTCATGAGACGCCTGGACGTGCTCCATGTGCTGGCGTGGTTTCTTTGGCTCTGATTCCGGCGCTTGACTTTCGATTACCGCCATAGCATCAGCAAGTTTGCGCACCTCACCTGTACGATAAAGCTTCTCCACAGTCTGGAGCAGCGCGAAAGTCGACTTGAAGCCCTCGGTGCTTTGATCAGCCATGATGCCTTGAATCTGACTGATCAAAGCACAGAGGACTTCAAGTCGAGTGGCACACGGCGTGCGCATTACTGTACTTTTGGTCTCGAGAGGGCACTCCCTCAGCCTTTGTATACCGCTTTACCGTCCGCAGCGATCTCTCCTCATCGAGATGACCAGTAGAAATGTTGTTTGTGGGAGAAAGCAGTGACCATCGGGCTGTATAAAACTTCGGAGGTGATAAATCCGACTCACAGCTCTGGTGCTAGCGGAAGTAGATTACATGGCGACATGGCAGTAATAGCGTGCGCATGAATGTGTAATTACACTGGACGTCTACATGTACAAGTGACACATACACACTTTAGTGATCTCATACAACTCCCCATCGATCTCGTACCAAATGATCCCGGATACGCAGATCTCGTACAAAACAGATCAAATAATACCGAAAACCAAAAATAATCCATGCATACGTACTTTGCTGTCCTACCTCGCCCGCTTCTCGGCTCCCCCCTTTTCCCCTGGGTCCCGCAGGGTCGGGTGGCTGCCACGACGGTCCAGTTCGCCTGTATGAGTATGGAACGAGTATGAGTAGATACGTTGCTAGCGCGTTCGGAAAGCTCAGCGCACCCACGATGCACTATAGCGGGAGTTTGAGGCCGCCCGTCAGAAGTTGGCGATCGTGGCTTCAACCGTCGGGATCCAGCCAGCCAAGCGACCTCGTGGCTCTCCAGCTTCCCCAGAATCCAGCCCCCGGCTTCTGCTAAGTGTCGAGTGGCTCCTTCGGCACCTGACGCCGGCGGCAGCCTTCGATCTGCCGGAGAAACAGCTGTGATCCGGTGGACCTAACTCAAGACGACGAGCATCCTGATGATGACGGGGTTGTCTCCGACGACGGTGGCAACGACTCCGCCAACGGCTCCGGATCTGAAGCTTCTGACCAGTCGTCCACGAGGAAGAGCGTGGAAGCCGAATCTGGCCGCGATGATGAAGAAGACGACGGGGATACCGCTGACATCGCTGACGATCTTTTGGAGGCTTAAACTCTACAGTCTCTTGCCCAATCTCGTTCCGCAGAGCGCCGACGACGGCAAGCCTCTCGTCGGCATGGCCCCAAGGTGGCCAGATCCGGGGCGTCTCCTGATGACTCTGACGATTCCGACTCCGATCTTGATTCGGCTTCTAGATCTGCGTCGCACGTTGGCTCGTCAGGCAAACAGCCGGCTTCTTCCCGCCGCCGGTCCTCTGAGCCGTCTCGCCCAATGTCTCCGGTAGCTCCTTTCGGACCTGAGAAGCTCTGCATCCCTGGGCGGGCGAAGGCTAGCAAGATTATCCAAGCAGATGTGGATCATTGGCCGGCCAGTCAGATATCGGGTTTGGCTATGGTCAAGACGTTGATTAACAATCTCTTTCCAGTCTAGCCCACCAAGCCTGGCTGATTGTTTCCTCGACTGACGTTGGAGGCTGCCATCCAGCGCTACAGATCTCACGAGCCTGAAAGTTTGCAATCGTACTGGGAATCTGCACACTCGTTCCCGATCACGCACGCAATGGTGAAGAAACACCCATGGCTGGCCACCTACCTCAAGGAGCGCAACAATCGCCGCTCTCATGCTGGCAATCGCTGGAAAGCTTTCCTCAAGTTCCTCATCTTGGCCATGCGTGAGTGTTAGTGTGATCTGGATCTATTGCTGGATCCATTATTCCTACACTCCCCGAAGCGGTCGGAGACCGTCACTTGGTTTCCTGGTTTAGTAGCTCGTCAGGCCAACTTTGAGGATCCACATCTGCACCGGCGCGAGCCAGTGGATCTCCTCGTGGCTCTGGATGAAGACAACTCTGTGGACCCTTGGCTCAATCACTATCGAGATCTCCCGCAGCAGCATCCTGCCAACTCGATATCGCGCCTCATTGACAAGTTCTTCGGGGTCCCAGCGCGGGACGCTGAGTAACTGTCAGATCTGCTCTCTCCGCTTTTAGTCTGCATGTCTCTCTCGCTAGCTCTCCATAATCGTTAATCCCATATTCGTGTGTTCTTTGTTCTGAGCTAATCGTTCGTGACTTGTGTCGTCTTTGACTCTGGTTGTGATCTGGCCTTCAGATCCGGACGCCCTGCCTTATTTTCTTAACATCTAACCACTCACTTCTCCTTCCTCCGATCTGCACTCTTCCTGCATATCATTCCTCTCATTTCACTCAAAGACGACAAACTCGTCTCCGAGATTCTCACCTCGCTACTCCTCGTGAGACTGCATCACTCCAAATCGATTTCGACTAGCGTGACTCCGGAGGAAATCGTGTAGCAAAGCCCCACGGTTGAAATCTGCTTCGTCGACCCATGACGGATCTTCGTATCCTCGCCGATGGACTAAAACCTCGCGATAGATCCGGCCGTATCGAGTCCGTTTCCCTGTCCTCATGTCTGTGATCTTTTCAACTTCATACTCGTTTTCGTCCAGATCTCGGATCCAGTTATCTTCGGGAACGAGGGCTTTGTCGAGATCTGCGCGATCCGGGCCTTCGCCGGCCAGACGAGTCGTGGGCCTGTCAGGGAATGTCCTCACCGGCTTCAGTTTAGAGATGCGTACTACGGGAAACAGCCGGAACTCTGTGCCGGCGGTCTCGATCTTGGCAGCGTATTCCCCGACCTTCTCCGTCACACGAAATGGTCCATGCCACCGATGTGCGAGGTTCCTCGCGTAACCTTCCTTCACTCGATCCAGGTATAGCCATACCCGAGACCCGATCTCGATCGCATGTGGTCTAACCTCTTCATGTGTCGGACCGCCCGATCCGAGATGGCCTCCCTGATCCGATCACCGACTTGTGCTCTAGCTTGTTGGTAATATCGCTAAATCCGGTATCTCCACCTCCGAGGCTCTCGATCTCGACGAGCGGTGCTACCCACAGGTGGGGTCGCGTCCAGCATGGATCTGGCGTCCCACCGGTGTACCAAATAAAACGGAGTGTCTCCTCGGATCCGATCTTGAGCCGTGTTGATTGCGAATGTAACTCTTTGTGCATATTCGACCCAGTCACGTCGATCCAGCTCTTGCACATACATGTTGAGTGCACGAGTGGTAGTCTGCACCATGCGCTCTGCCGTTCCATTCGCTTGGGGATGGTAAGCCATAGTAGCGCGTTGTCGCTGACCCAGGATCTTGTTAAAAGATCTGAAGAAGTCTGTCACAAATCCAGGTTCACGGTCATACCGGATCACCTCGCTGGCTCCGAACCTCCGGAATACGCACTCTTCATACGACATTGCAATGGTCTGAGCCGTTCTCGCCTTCGCGATCACATATCCCGTGAAGAGATCCACCCAGATCAATAACTCGGTATTACCTTTATGCGACATGGGCAGCGAGGGGATGTGATCCATCGCTATGAACTGGAATGGGTAGGTCGCTTGGATATTGCCTGGCGACTCCCCTTGGAGAGTGGGTCGTCCTTTTCCCGTCTCGCCATTCACACATTCTCCCACATACCGTTGTACGCTACGGTAGAGTCCTCTCCAGTGGAAATGATCCCGGATCCGTTGGTACGTTCGTCCGATCCCTTGATGCCCTCCTTCCAGACTGGCGTGGTAGTGGTGCAACACATCCTGCTGCAGCGTTTCTGGGACCACCAACAGCACCAGTCCATCGTGTTCTTCCGTCGTACGTTTGGCAGGCGGGCAATAGAACAGCACATTATCCAGATCCACGTCATAGTCGGATGCGACAGGAGTACAGGACTTGACATCCTCGGGGGGCAGTTCCTGCATGGTTCCAGCCAGGTACTTCTTCAACCCGGCGATCCACGTTTCCTCATCCTGGGCTTGTCGGATCCGCTCGATCCGTAAGCTCCTTACCACTTCCTCCTGGAGTACCCCGGGGCGAGATCTGGGCCCGGCGGCCGCTCTAGTAGCTACTGGCCAGATCTTAGCCGTGGGAGACCCTTCCGCTTCCTTCACCACCAAGATCTCGAGGCAGTTCAACGTTACCAAATTCTTAAAGTCGGAATCTTCCTCCACTTCGACTCCGGCTCGGCGTTGCAGTGCAGCGCTCGCCAGGTTGTCGGCACTTCCGTTCCAGTCCCGCTTTACATGGAGAAGCTCGTGATCCGGCCACGTCAACAGCCGATCCAATGCCTTTTGTTTTTAACAGCGTTAGGCCAGGAGGCTCGCAGTCGATCTCTCCTCTTACTTAACGGATCTCGAGGTTAGAATCGCCGCAGACCACCAGACGCTGCTGTGCTTCTTGCTCCAGCTGATCCATGGACAGTAATAACCCCCGGTACTCGGCCTCATTGACCGTCAGACCTTCTGCGTACTCTGATTTGGCTTGTACCACCGTCCATTTGGGTAGCTTCCATAAGATCGCGCTAACGGCACCGCACTTGACACGAGCAGATCCGTCGAAGCTAACCACCCACAGACTTTCGCCGGGGTATATCGTAGGGATCGGGGCCTGGATCTTGCGCCGTGGCTCTTTCCTTGGTGCGATGGCGATCAGTGCTCGGTCTATCTCGGCCCTGGGTGTAATGGTGGCTGCTATCTCCCCCAGGATCTTGTCTTCTCCCTTCGTGCACTTCATGATTTCCAGAGTCGAAGGGGATAGCAGAGCTGCCCACTGTCCTAACCTTCCTTGCAGACTCGTTGATCTGAACAGCCAGGCCATGGTCGAGTAGCGGGTCAACACCTTGATCTTTCGCCCTACCAACAGATTATGGCCTTGATCCAAGACACGAAGTAAGACTATCACCTCCTTCTCCACGATCCCATAATTCAGCTCGTTCGACTTTCAGCGTGCGAACACGGAGTCGTGCTTTTGCATCAGGGCTGCCGAGATCGCCCATTTGTTGGCATAAACGACTATCACCGGCTGCAATTGTGGCTGGAAGTGACGTAGGATTGCGGTAGACGCCACCTTCTCCTTTAACCTCATAAACGACTTTTGAGCTCGGATCCAGCGTAGATCGGCCTCCGTGGGCTCGACTTCTCCTTCCAGATCGTTGCCCACATCTGCTGCTAGATCTCGGATCCGAGATCGGTTCTCCGGCTTGATCATAGCCGCAAACTTCACCTCTCGTAGTTCGTACAACGCTGCAGCGTAGATCGCATAATCTTCAATGAACTTGCTGTAGTAGTTGAGGCTGCCCAAAAAGGATTGCATAGCCCGGAGCGATCTCGGGAATGGCAGATCCGTCAAAGCTGACAGATCCTTTGGGTTCGCCTCCAGTCCATGGCTCGACACTTTATGTCCGAGATACTCCACTTGATCTTTTCCCCAGAAACTCTTCATCATGCTAATCGACAAGTTCCACTCGTCACATACATCCAACAAGCGCTCAACCCGGTTGCAGAGGTGATCCCAGGATTCGGCGGTTATTAAGATGTCGTCGATGTAGGATCTTCGTCCTAGCACCGACTTCTTGCCGTCGTCCTTGGGCTCGGTAGGTATCAGGGCAGAGCTCGCCTCCGGATCTGGCTGCTCCGGCATCGTTTCACCTTCCAGTCGCGGGATCCTCGTGAAGCCATACAGCGCATTGTCCAGCATCCACCGGTAGATCTGTGTGTGTGTGTGTNGGGCGTTCTTTAGGCAGCAGGGCATCCGATTCCACTCGAACAGTCCAAAAGGGGTGATGAAAGCCGAGATCGCTCGTGCGCGGCCGGTCATCGTCAATACCCAGAATCTGCTCGCCATGTCCAGCGAGCAGTACCATTGTACCTTATCCAGATCTTCCAGTCAGTCGTTGATCAGAGCCATCGGGTAGATCATGAGCCGCGTCAGACTATTAACCAACCGGTAGTCAATACAGAGCATGGTATCTACCCCGTTCTTCTTGATGATCACCACGATCGGCGAGGCCCAGGGTGACGTCGACATCTTTATGATCCGAGCCCCCAGCAGCCCTTTGATTAGATCGGACGGTTCTCACGGAACTGGGGGGGCTACCTTGTGTACCCTTTGTGAGTGGGCTTTGGCGCCTCCCACATCGATGTCGCACACTATTCCTCTAGCGGCCGGGGCAAGCGCATTGCCCATTCCGATGAGCAGATGTCAACGCCTCCAAATCAGTCGCTGTAGCCGGTCGATCTCCTCGGCAGTGTTAACCATCGGACCATATCTTCTAGCGACACTTATTCAGTCGATTGAGTCGCTTCAGGAAGCACAGCCATCTCTAACTCCACTTCTTCAGCTCGGAGGTCGCATCCTTCATGGTAGTACACCTGTTCATCCTCGGTCGGGGCGGTATCTTCGGCCGCTGTCTCTCCGAGTGTCGGACCCGACTGCGTCGTCTCAGGAGCTGGCCCTTCCACCTCTTCCAGATCTCCCGACGTGGCGCCGGTTCCTTCTGTTACATTCTGGCCTTCCAGCTCTTCTGCCGTCTTCTCTTCGACCTGTTTCTCCAGATTCGAGCTGGTGGACGACTCGAGATCATCCGACTGGGGGGCCGGTTTTGACTCGTCTGACCTTGCCTCCACATCATGAGGCACATAGATCCATCCGTCAGATCCAGGCGGATCCCCGTCGGTACCATGAAGTCCATGCCAGAGATGGCCTCTTGGCCGGATAGATCACCCACCCAGATATCGAACATGTATTCCATATACCCTGCCATCGTGATCTTGATCCCCGTCCTTCCCGCTGTCGAGTACACCGTGTCTCCGATGCACACATAGTCTTGACTCTGACTCCTATCCACATAGCACCCCATTCGCTGAGCGAACGTTGTGTCTACTATAGACACTTCAGCACCGGTGTCGAGGAGCAGAATCGCCTTCTCATTGTTGACCTTCCCGGTGATCTTAGCTTGTCGGAACCACTTTCCCGGCGCGTGATGTTTCCAATATCTTCTCGAATCTCCGGGCAACAGATCTGAATGGCTCAGATCTCCGATTCAGCCACGAGACTAGGCTGATGATTCAGGGAAGTGCTTTCCCCTTCAGTAGGCGAGAACCAGAGATCCGGATAGTGTTGTTTCCAGTAGCCACGCGAAGTACCAGGGTTGAGATTCATCACTTCGGCGACGTCAGATCTGTCGAAAGAGTTGAGCAAAGACTGGATATGGCGGCAGTGCGTTTCCCATGTAGATCGAATGTATTATCACATAGATCTCGCCTTCTGCTAGCTTGATCTATTGCTGGCTTGTTCACGTATGCATAAATGCAATACCTAGAGCCCTCGGCTCGTACCGGATTCCATCCCGGCGAGCGTCCTAGTTTAATATCTTCTCCGCCATTTCCGGCAACATCCCCGCATGTTTAGCTGGATCAAACCATTGTCGGATCTGGTTGTAGAACTCTTCCATCGGGCACTTCCCCATGTCATGCAGCTCTCCACATCTTCGGCACACGAACAAGCAGTGATCCGCCCGGTGGCCTCTCTTCCTTCACTTCTTGCAAGTCAGACGTCTCCAGCATCCCAGATCGGTGTGCTTCTTGGTGCCGCAATGCGAGCATCGTCCCCGATCCGTGCTGTCTGTTTGATAGCCTGGCCTCGGGTCTCCAGATTGTGGGTCCGGAGCGCGGCGATCTGACTACTCGCGATCCGAGAGCTTCGGTTCTTCTCCTGGCGGGGGTGTTCGTCGTTAGCTGCGATATAGATCCGGCGATGTTCCTCTCAGCCCAAGTCTGATCCATCCGAACTCGAGTCCGATTCCGAGTCTGGCGCTTGGATCTGTAACGCGCGCAGTTGTTTGGCTGGTGAGGCTTTCTGCCGGTACCGGCTGGATCCTGCCACTGACTTCTTCTGGCGACTCTTCGCCCTGTCTAGAGCTCATAGAACTTCCTCCAAATTATCTGCGTCTGACAGTCGTAGCAACGTTAGCCGGTCGGCCAACTCCGGATCCCCCAAAGTCTCAATAAAGTGGCCCACGTGTTCTATTCGCTCCTTGGTGCCACCACCGTTGACCTTTAACCGCGCTCGTAGGTCTGCCACATTGAGCCGGTGCAGGTATTCTAGCGCGGACTCGTCCGAGCGCTTCCGAGCTTGGTAATACTGGCGGGCAACCGAGACTCCGAATCCGCAATACTGAATCTGGAAGCTCCGAAGTAGTTCCGTCCACTTGGGACGCGCGGATCGTGGCAGCTGTCGATACCAGTTCTTCGCTGGCCCTGACAGCAGATCTGCGAGCGTCAAGTACATCTCTTCGTCAGAGGTCAAAGTTACAAAATGTTTGACCACCGATACATACCCACCAACTAAATGCTGATACATTACGCGCACTGTGAGATGCAGCTCGAGTGGTGACACTGGCACGTGAACAAAGAGAGGTTGAACTGGACCGTCAACGCCCGTAATGGAGGGATATTTGCCTTCGCGAGTATGCCAAGTCGTGACGTGTTCGCTCATTCCAACTTGTAGAGTCCATAGGTGGATCTGTATGAATGGTTATTGAAGAGACTTTCATTACCACATCAGTAGGCATCGATGGAGACGTCCGTAGGTCCTTGATATCATCGTCGTGAGGTATTTACGTTTTAGGGGCGCCTCAAGCGTCAAATGAGGGCGCCGAAACAAACACTGTACGTAGCACTATCACTGACGGTGAGCTGGAGTGGATTAACACTCACAGAAAAGATCACAAGAGAGTATCTGGACAACTTCAAGCCGAATTGGGCGACCGTGCGCAAAATACAGCACCTCGTTCGGCTTGTAGTGCATCCACTATACGCCTCTGAAATACACAAAAGGAATTTCGATCAGTGGAAAGCAAGCCAACATGCCTAGCATAGATGACCAAAAACTTCCATGACCACTTTCTTGCTGGGAAACGACAGGAAGCGCTGAAGCCACGCAACAACACAGGTGAGCACATACAAAACTTCAGCAAATAGACAGAGCACGATGCACCTTCTTCGCTGCGACTCTTGAAGTGAGCAACATATTTTGAATCGTTTCCCTTTCGATCGAGGAAATCCTATAAACACTTGTAGATTCAGAGCTAAATACTGCAAATCGTACACTAGCACCTTGCAAATCGTTCAGTTCCCTGCCCGTCAAGTTGTCCGGAGACAGTGCAGAATTCCGTCCCCCCATAAAGAAATACGCATCCATTTATAGAGGGCAAACGATGGGCTGGCTCTCATTCCCCAAGTGACGCCGCCCCCGGCCACGCGCAGCCTTGTATAGCAATGATGCGTCCCAACAAGAGGACCCGAGGGTCCGGAAGCAGGACGACGGCCTGCACCCTACCAGCAGCTGTATCAGCTGCCTCTTCCACCTCAGCAACAGTACCAGCATCCGCAGCAGTTCCAGGAGGAGAGCTCGAGGTTCACGGCCAATCCGCCGCTGCCCCCGCAGCCTCCTACAGACTACGCAGAAGTTGCTCGGACCAGGCAACAGGTCTACGCTTCAGTGTAGGCGGACGACGAAGTGCCTGAGGCTCCGCCGTCGTCCTACCGCCAGCCGACCCACCCAACGGCGCCGAAGCCGTGACAGTATCAGCAGCAGCCTCCGTTGCCACCGACGCCTCAGGACCAGCGGGGAGCCCACAGCCGTAAGGACAGCAGTTGCAGCAACAGCCTCCGCCCGACGTGCAGGACGACAACAACGCGGGCGCAGACCAACGGTGCGACTTCCCCCCGCAAGTGCGCGGCACTGCCCCCATTGTCGCCTCTGGTCGCTCTGCGAGAGCAGCTCTCGCTGAGCGTGACCGAGGTGCGCCAGTCCAAGCGCGATGTCCGCTACGAGCTCACCGTGGGGCACGACGCCTCGTAAACCTGCTGGCGCGCTCCTACGACGAGTACAAGGCCTTCCAGACGCGGCTGCTTGCGGCACTGCGGCTAGGCCGAATTCCCGTGGTTCTACACGTTCGTCAAGAGCTACTTCGCGGGCTCCGCGACGCGCATCGGGCTGGGGGGCCACAGCGACTGCGTCGTGGAGAAGCGGTGCGACACGCTGGAGCACGTGCTGACGTCGCTGCAGAAGTTCGTGGCGAACCACTAGAACGCGACGGCGTGCTTCATCGTAGCAAGCAGCGTGACGCAGCTGATGACGGACTTCGTGCTGGCGACATGAGCGACAAGCGTCACCCGCTGAACGAGCTATGTGGCTGTGGTAGTAGCGGTAGTCTGGGCAGCCTGCGCGACAGCGTGTGCTCGTGTCGGACAAGGGCGACGAGCTGGCGGGGGAGGCGGGGACCAAGAGATGTTAACTCAGCCGGTTCAGGACGGTCAGTCATTAGGGTAGCGTCGCAGCTTGACATCTTGGACCTCTTGCAAGGTCGTGAGTGATGGAGGCGTCAGGGACGAAAGCATATCAACGGTTAAGGTAGTGTTGACCTTTACTATTTTGTTATCTACTGTTCTCTCATTCATATACTGCTGCTCTCACTCAGTCCAGCGATAGTGCAGCGTTGGACGACCAGCAGCTGGACCAAACTGCGCGCGCTCCCGCTTGTTAGGACCACGATATACTAACTTCTCACGCCCATGCGCGTCAACGTCGCCAGTAAGTCCCAACGCATACAACAGGTGCACGCAGCAGCCACCGTTGAAGAACGCGCGACACGGGCACGATCGTGCGGCTACGTCGACTTCCCACCCCGCAAGTGGCATGTCGAGGTGCTCCATTCGTGCGGATTCAACGCCAAGCCGGGCTGTCACGGGAATGTCCTCGCGTGAACGCTTCTCAAGTACGTCGTAAATCCTCGGTGGCGGTAGCGCAATGACGTTGGTAATCTTTCTCATTTCCTCGTCTGCCGTGTTGCCAAGCAGGAATGCGACACTATTGTGGCCTGGACGACACTCACGCAGAAGGCCAGCGCGGGCAAGTGCATTGGATCGCCTCACCAGGCGGTCATCATAAGCTGGAGCGGTCAGGATCGATAGCGCACGAACACTCAGCTTGGCAAAGGATTAGCAGCCGATCCATCAGCACGCCCACCTTTAGCTTCCGCCTCAGTGTGACGTCGCGCTTTAGGGACGCGTTGTACGTCTCACAGGGGTTGTTGATTGTGGCAAAGCCACTTGGGGTGTGGAAGCACTGCCACCGCCACGTCCTTGCGTTCAACCAGACCTTCTTGAAGTAGGAAGCAAATGCAGCTAGCCTTTTCCTCCATTCCTCTTGAACCTCGGCCAGTTGATCGTCGTATTCATCCCCATTTCGAGCGAAGTGCAGCTCGTGCAGGTGTCGGAGAACCATCGCGCCAGTATCGGAGTCTAGAGCCCTTGTTTTCTCATACACTTTCTTGGCTACATGGAAATAGCACATACGGATGCGGAAGGAGCTGTCCTCACCCCCAAATACGGCTTGCAGCGCATTCCATTGCGCGCTGTCGGCATCGACCATGACCCACTTGACGCGTAGAGGATTCCCAGTCACGGACGCGAGGATCCGAGCAGTGAGGGACAGCAACTCACTGTACTGCTCTTCTTGTTGCTGCGACACGATGAAGATAGCAAGTAGGTGAAAGCGTCGCGCTTGGTCTGAGATGCGGACGACAACGACATGGTAGCCGACCTGTGTCAGCTTGTAGGTGGCGTCCAGGTGCAGCATGAATGAGCTAGGGTCGCGGTCTGCTTGGCGCAGCAGCTTCTTCGTACTTATGCCCAATATGAATGGGTTCGCGTCGCCTCCGCTCCCGACCACCGGCTTGCCTTCCCTATCTGTGCGCCAGGCGAAGGTAAAAGCTTCGGTCTTCTCCTTATGGTCCGTAAAGCCTGTGATCCGCGCTTTGCTCCGGACAGCCGCCATCAAGCCGCTGCCGCCTAGTTGCTTCGCAACATAGTGGTGCACGGAGCGCTGTACCACCGACAGTGAGGGAGCGCTGGTCTCGTCGAGGCTGTAGCGCTGGATAAGGGAGTGTCAGATTCTTGCTGGGCGAAGCCCTTGTTTAGCCCAGTCGCGCACAGCCTGCTTCATCGGTTCCGTCATGCGAGCTGGCGCCGGCGCGCGAACGGGGGCCACATGCGCGTGAAGCTCGGCGAGGTTCACCACGTCCAGCAGCTGGCACGGCTGAACTCGGCCGCGCCATGGGCAGCGCAAGGCAGGCGAGGCATTGACGCAAGCGACACATCCGCAGCGTAGATGTTGCGTGCGCATAGCGTGCGGTGAGGCGTCGCTGCAAATGCAGCACTGCCCCACGTCGCTCTTGGCCACAGTGAACCTTTTCAGCATCTCGAGCAGTATGTCAGCATCAGCGCGTGTTGGCCTGATAGCGAGGTTGTTCCCGGGAAGACGGCGGGGCATGGTGATGGCGACGAGAGGGGGGGATGCGATCCAGACGGTAAATTCGATTCTGCTTGGCTTTGCGAATGCTTAAATAAATATATCTGGTTAAAAGTAGCTCAGATATCATCGTTTGATTGGTTTAAAGTCGTTTGCCGTGTGAGTAAGGGCTTTGTGGTGGTGGAAGCAAATCGGTGGTTGTGGTGGGTCGTTTGCAGTGGGAATCATCAGAATAGCGTGTAAGCGGAGGACTTTGTGGTGTTAATGTACTGTTTCAGTGCTCGTGGTACAAATTGTCGTGAAAAAGGCAGGTCCACGTTTCGATTCTTACCATTTTTTGGGCGTAGCCCCATTACTGCCAGCTTGCTTTTCAACGTTTTCGGCTACCCTTGCTTTAGTTACTTTACTTTTTACAACTCACGCGGGTTATGAGGCATCACTAAACCGAGGTCCTGGGACCTGCGATCGGCCGTGGGGTCCCTCATGGTTATGGCTTTAAGGACATTTTTGAGTATGGGCTTAACTGAGTTGTAAACGTTTATATCTGACGAAATCCTTAAACACCCACCCCATCTGGGATACGAAGTATATATAGGGCTAAGCCCGGATATGCGCGGCTGGATTCGCTGGCGTTGACGGGGCTAGGCTGGGGCAAGGTCACCGGTGACGCAAAAGCTTCATGGCTTATGAAGACGTGCGGCCAAGGGAACAGTGTCGCACTGTTTTTAGTGGAACCTCGTTCTTCCGCGGAGAGAGCAAGTTTACAGGTCGAAATACATGTGCTTGGTCACGGCAGAAAAATGAAACTTATCAAAATCGGGTACAAGTACTGACTGATACTCCTGCAATATAATAGGGGGTTTCAAAGTAGATTTTTGCCAAACATAGGCAAGCAAATCCCGCCTCTCTCTGATTGGCTATTTTTCAAGTTACTTTGAGGCCCTTGCTACATATACACTGACTACCGTATTTAGTATCACTCATACTATTTCATGTGAAGTGAAAATTATTGTCCTCATGAATTCGTGTGAGTGTTGCTAATTTCGAAGTGATACTATTTTGTGTGAGAAATAATTAGAAACATTCAGACTAATTACCACGTCACATATAATAGTCACACTGGACAAAAGAGCGAATCACTTGGAAACATTCGATCTAGCTTATACACTGTGTGGAATAGTTAATTTGTATACGATATAGAGCACCACAACCGTCATCCGTACGGATCAAGCACTGGGAGCAAATGAAAAACCCTAATCACAAATGACGGCATATTTTAATGACGCGAGAACTCAAGCAATTCGCTAGAAAATTGGAGAACCGTGTTGTAGATTGTGTTTTCTACCTTTATAAGGTGCGCTGTACATAACTACAAACGCTAGCTCAATTTAAGTCGGTCTGGGCTGCAAATATTGAATGCATACGAATAACCAAGATAACGGCATATGTTACTGACGCGATAACTCAAGCAATTCGCTGGAAAAATGGAGAACCGTGTTGTAGATTATGTTTCCACCTTTATAAGATGCGATGTACATAACTACATACGCTAGCTTAATGTAATTCAGCCTGGGCTGCAAATGATGAATGCATAGTTATTCGTGATTGTAACTTCAACTTACCGGTATCTTCTCTCATCGAATCACCAATCATGACTCGATATCATCACTCGGACAACGCGGATGCTGAAATGACAGCTGCACTTGGTTTCAATGGTGTGGCTTCCTTCTGCGAGGGCTTGTCAAACTCACCGGGGTACCTCCTATAGGTGCGGGTACAGCTACTCTACTCGCCGCACACCATCGACATCAAGGGAAAGTCCGCAGCGGATCATTGCCTTTCGAGCGTAATTTAAACTGTTCGTGTCTCGATATGCGTTCGCGCGATGCACCGCCTTGGCTGCCAATTCCAAGAAGAAACTTTTTCCAGGGTTCTTGGGTTTTCCGGAGCCCGTGCTGTTACCTCTTGGTTTATTCTGCCACTCATTGTTGTAGATCAATTCGATCTTTTTTTCATTCCACAAGCTCCCCCCCCCACATCTTTAATCTTCGCAATCACAAACGAATCTGCTGGTTGACAAAGATCTGTTGCGTTGGGTGGGAGATATTGTAGCGATGCGTTGAGTGCTTCTAGCTCTTCTTTGCACTCCTCTTCACTAAGGTGAATAGAGCAATTGTCGAGAAAGATTGTTTTCTTTCGACCAAGGCGATCAGGTGCTTGGGCCTTACGCTCACACATGTACTCGCGAAAAATACGTTTATCCATCCACCCTTAAGGCCCACTTCGATAGCACACTCCTTCCACGGCAGCAACGCCAGCAATAGAATGGCTGCGATTTGGATTCGTAAAAATCATCATGGGAGGATGGATGTGTTCACTGGGACTGTGGTGGAGCGGATCCGCTAGATTTGCTAGGGATCCCGACTCGCAATCACTGCGCCCAGACACCGACTAACGGAGGGGGTACTCCGACGGCCGTGTAGTTGCTGAGTGGTTCACCTTGTGTACCCGTCGGCGGGCTGGTACAGCTCTCTCGTTGACACGAGATGCGCACTTGGTGAGTGGTGGACGTCCTTGTGGGGGACTTGGGAGGTTGGTGGATCCGCGCGGGTATTCCTGCGCACGGGATCCGGATGGGGTCGGCCTTGAACTACTTGAGTAGGCCTTG
>KE579658.1:0-16734 GCA_000443045.1 Phytophthora x cambivora | reverse complement strand
GGGGCGAAGGAGTCCGCACTGCTGCTGCTGCTCTTGCTGTCCGCGTCCACCGTGTCGATGCTCATGCACTGCAGACGCAGCGGGAGGCCGTCGCACCGCACGGCCATGAGCTGCCCCACCGCGAAGACCTGGTGCGTGTACTCGGCCTCGAAGACGTCCTTGAGCAGGCTGCAGTCCACCACGCGCAGCTCGTTGCCCTGCGCGCGCGTGAGCACCTGCTGGATCTCGAACGAGACGGTGCTGAGCGCGCTCTTGGACGCGTAGACCGACACCTCGCAGCTCTGGTTCAGCGGCAGCCCCACGCACATGCGCTGCATGGTGCCCACGGCCACGGAGCCCGGCGGGATCTCCTTGTGCGGCTTGGCGGCCATCACGAACTTGCGGTTGATCCAGACGTTGAGGCCGTGCGCGCGCAGCTCCTCCTTGGTCACGACCCCGGGCGGCGTCTGCTTCACGAGCGCCATGAAGTCGTCCAGGTGCACGTACACGCAGTTGGTGAACGCGTACGAGTTGCCGGGCAGCCCCACGACGGCCGCTTCGAACGCCATTGTGTCGTGTGTATGAGCGAGCGAAGATGAAGACGTGGCGACTTGGCGTCTGCTCAAAAGTGCCGCGGCGAAACCCCTGCACACACAATGGTACACAAATATGCTGACCAATCACAGAATTTCGACGCTGCCTTTATTCAGAGCCAGCCAATGGGAGACGGTCTCTGACAGCAAAATTGTGCCATATGTTAGCCGGCTTCAACTGTGGACGTCGGTGGACAATCTACACCCCACACTAATTAGGCCTCGGTCTCGACCTTGAGCCCCTTGCTGAGCAGGAACGCATCCTGGTTGGGCGCGCGGCCCAGGAAGTCCTTGAGCATGACACTCGCGTCAACGGAACTGCCGCGCGCCAAGATGAGCTCGCGATACGCCAGCCCCGTCTTGGGATTCATGAGCCCCTCCTTCTTGAACCGAGTCACAAACATGTCCGTGGAGAACACCTCACTCCACAGGTAGCCGTAGCACTGTGCGTCGTAGCCGCCAACCAGGTGGCCGAACGATCCCGCGAAGTTCGTGTCGGGCGTCATGTCGATGTGCGTGATCTCCGTCTGCAGCTGCTCGAGGATCTGCGCTGTGTTCGACTTGGGCTGCGAGTGGATGATCTGGTCAAAGATAGCGGACAGCAGCTGACGCTTGTTCAGCAGACCAGAGTTCGCATTCCTCGTCGAGATCAGGCGAGCGACCAAGTCGTCCGAGAGTTTCTACACGTGGCAAACGAAACCCGACAAGTTAATCAAGCTGAGAGCAAGCTAACGTTAGCATAATCCCAAATGCGAACGCACCTCCCCAGTCTCGTAATGCGAGGAGAAACGCTGTAGCGGTTCCTTCTCCCAGCACCAGTTCTCCAGCATCTGACTCGGGGCTTCCACGAAGTCACGCTCCACACTAGGTCCAGCGAAGCGAGGAATGTCCACTTCCGAGCACAGGCAGTGCATCACGTGGCCAAACTCGTGGAAGTAAGTCACCACCTCCTGATGTCCTAGCAGTGACGGCTTCGACTTCGTTGGAGCGTTGAAGTTGGCAACCATTGCGGCTGCAGGGTACTACATACACACACCAGGCCGTCGAGTTAGTCAGAAGTTACGACCATTGTACATGCAACAGCAGCGAATGCACCTCACGAACACCCTGGGAGTTGACACAGCCCTGCTGCAGCGTAAAGCAGGCAGCGTGACCGTACTTGCCTGTGCGCGGGAACAAATCGAGGTAAAAGTGACCGACGAGATTTCCAACTTTACCCGGCCGAGTATCATAAACGGCGAACATGCTGACATCCTTGTGCCACACATGGGGCTGCGAAATCTCCACGAACTTTAGACTCAAAATTTCCTGGTACATGGAAAGCAACTCTGCCGTCACATGCGTAAGTGGGAAGTATTCACGGAGCTTTTCGGAATCGACGGAGCAGTACTTCTTGGCGAACTGGTCCATGTAGAAGCGGGAGTCCCACATGTTGATCTTGCCATCAAACTTCCACCCGTTGCGCTCGCAGTCAGCCTCCTTCAACTTCAGTAAGTCGTCCAGGTTCTTCTTGGCAAGCGGCACGAGCTTGTTGTCTAGGTCATTCAGGAATTTCTTAACATTCGCCGGAGATTCCGCCATCCTGTTGTGATTTTTCACACACGGATAAGGGTGTCAATGAAATTCGTGGTGGTCTCGTAATGATACTTTCATCGCATGTGATGCAAAGCAGCAACTTACCTTTGCTCGAGGACATACGCTGCGTGGTTTTCGTAGCCCAGCGCCAGAGCCACCTTGTGCCGGATCTCCAGCATCTCTTCGAGGATAGCAACGTTCGTTGAGATACAGCGACGATTGAAGGCATACTCGACAGCCTTGCGAGTCGACTCCACGGTGCACGTGTTCAGGATCGGGAACACGGTCGGGTACGAGAGCGCAATCTGCAATGAACAAGCGGCACATTCCCGTCAGAATTGCAAAGCAACCCACAGCAAATGAGTTGATCGTATCCTCACCTTGTACTTGCCGTCGTCGTCCTGTTCAAGCGCAGAAATGAAATCATCGCTGAGCCCCTTCAGCTCGTCACGCGAAAACTTGACCTCAATCGTCTCCTCCGAGAGGTTCTGCTGGAACTGAATGCCGAGCTTGGACAGCTTCTGCTTCCAGGCCTGCACCTCCCTCTGCTTCTCCTGGAGCTGCAGTCCGTTGCGTTCGAAGTCCTGCACCAAGCGGCGCACGTAGCGCTGCGTGACCTTATCTAGTTTCTGCCAACAGCAGCAAAATCGAAATCTCCCGTCAGTTTCCAACTCGCAACCTCTCTTTCTTCGAGCATCACCGTACCTGGTAGGCCTCACTCTTGTAGAGTGTGTGGATGGATTTGTACACGTCCGCACGCATGCTGCTCTGCACAGAGAAGTCCTCGATCGCCTCTTCCGCCTTGTTGCAGGCGTCGCGTGTCTCCTTGTCGGCCGCCACCTGCCCGAGGAACGTCACGTTGCTCACGCGGCTGAGCATCTCGTGGTCCAGGTCGATGAGCTTCTGCGCCGTGTTCTCGAACGTGACGGCGGAGGGCGATAGCGCCGCGATCTCGTCATCCACGCGCTTCATCTGCGCCAGGATGCGCTCCGTCTCGGCCTCGATCTCCGCCACGCTCAGGTCGAAGCGCAGGTGCGTCAGCTGCTTACGCAACAGGCGCGTGCGCTGCTGCTGCTTGCTGCGCGCCCACAGGGCCAGGCCTGCGAGCGCCGCGACGCAGGCGGCCACGGCCAGCGCGTTCTTCTGCTTGTCGGACGCCATTGTCGATCTTCAAATGAGCAGGAACACGCCACCGAATCATGTGGAAGTGACGATTACGATTTAAATCGCAAAACAAATTGCGTGTAAACGCCAGCTGGTTTTGTATCAGTTGACGTACCGTATTCTCAGCTGACCGAGCCCTGGTTCCTGCGAACCGATAAAACCCCGAGAACTTTGTTCGCGAGGTTTTATTATTGGTTCGTCCCAACCTGGGACTGTTCTGCGGCTCTGAAACGAACCTAAAAACCCTGAATTGGCCAAAATTGCCTCGCTGATTCTCGAGGTTTTTCAAATGAAGACGAAAAACCGATCACTTGTACACCATTTCTGGATCAAGCTGAGTTTTTTCAAGATCAAAACAAGAAATGCTGAATTCAAAACAAGAAAACCTCTATGAGTTGGTATATTTGAGAACTGATTTGGATGCGTAACAGTATTTATATTTGGGGCACCCCCCTATAATCATGAGACTATATTATACATTCCGATTTATCTCATTTAGTTTTTACGAAGACTCCTATTTACATTCCGATTTATCTCATTTAGATTTTACGAATCGGCAGACCTCTGAAAATATGAGATTTTCCCAGTTATCCCACCTTCTGAGGCGCGTTCTTAACCGGGGGTGTACGGGTGTACGTACAACCTGTGCGAGAGACATGTGTGGTGTACCGTGGTGTACCGTACACCAGTACAACAATGGATGAGAACGAAAATCAGTCTCGCCTCGCCTCTTGTGATTTTCTTTTGTGCAATCCCGCATTCATTAGGCAAGATTCTTTTCTACTTGGTTTCAGTATAGGTATCTGCCGTCCGCGAGGGAATTCAAATCCCAGCATGCATTAGGTACGATGCGTTTTTACTTGGTTTTAGTATAGAACCTCCCGACGCGAACGAATTTATATGAATTTACTGTCTTTTTTGATCTGGTATGGCTAGAAGGTGCAATACCTTCCGAGTTCCCTCCGATTCCCGTCGTTCACCCGTTCACTCCGCTCACAGAGGTCTGATGTACCGTACAACCGGTGCGCACCTCTNTACACTACTGTACTACTGTACTATTACGCAATCTGTTGTACGGCGTACTACAATACACCCGTACAACCGCTGTTAAGAACGCGCCTGACAGTGGCTGGAATACCATAATCAAAGTGGGAGTAAAAAAAGCACGGTTGAACTTGTGCCCGCCAAGATGGAGCTGTTACAAGCCTCTCCGGCGTTTCGTCGGCCTTTAAATACTTCTAGCACATCGTAAGGCTCTAGATCAGCCACTCCCCGTGCTCTTCATGAGCAGCAACGACCGTTAATATTCTATTTATATCGTCATGACCTGTGCGTTGTCTTGCTCATTCCAGCTTTCACCGAGTTCAAGCCACGCTTGCAACCTCTTGCAGCGATAATGTCCAAGAAGAAGGCGATGACACAGACCAAGCTGAAAGGAAAGCAACCGACCCACAGCAAAAAAGCAAAGAAGGGAGTGAAGTTTTCGGTGAAGCACATTCCGATCTATGGACTGAAGATCGGAGCACACAACGCCTTAACAAGTGAGATCGAGACGATCGCCTGCCGGTTTTGCAGTGTTTTCGGCAGGGAGAAGTTGACGACGGGCTCCAAGGCACCGATTGGCACAACAAAGTTTTTTTTAAACTGCTTCCGCACGGACTTGTACGAGAAGCACATGACAGATCAGCATCCACCAAAGTGGTCCTCGTACAAGGGGCTTCAATCAAGTGAAGAAAGATAATCTTTTTTTCAGGAAGTTGAAGTCCCATACGTCGAGAGATTAGAAGCTGTGTTTGAGTCAGATGACACACTTGTGTTTACGGTGAGCGCCGGATTTTGTTGAGGTCGTCATTGGGCGACTTCTTTTTCACCCCGACCAAGAAGGTGGTCTGTCAATTCGCAGAGCTATGGCGTGCTTTGCTCGAGAAGGAGACGTGTACAAAGTTACGGTAAAGCGTCCATCTAAATTCCGTCTCTGTGCTCGATTTTTTGGTCGCGGGGCTTCCTTTCGCATGGCGTCCGATTTAATGGATGAAATTACGGAAGAGACAGGTATTGGACGGTTCGGAGGGTGTATTCAAGGTGTAGTCGCTCGCTATGCTCGCATTGTATGCGCTGTATCGCTGCAAGGGTTGGCTCACTGTCTGGAAACTGCATGGAGGTTTTCACTTGCCTTCGACTGCGGGACACATCTGAGCAAGTCTTACGCGGACGTCGGGTGCCGATTTTACCGTGATGGGGCTCTACACAACTATCATACCGTGGCAATACCGTTGTACGAACGACACACAGCCGCCAACATTTACTCAGTTATCGAAACTGCCTTAAATGCACTGGTACCTAACTGGAGAAACCGGATTCTGGGGATTGCTACTGATGGAGAGCCGACAATGGTTGGCAATGTGCTCGGTCTTGCAACTCGCTTGGAAGTCGAGGCAGTGCATCCTGTCATTCGTGTGTGGTGCGGTCTTCACCAGCTAAATTTGATAATGCAATTAGGTTTTCAGCAGGCTCTCAATGAGTCGTATCTATCCAAGCTGACAGAGTTGATAGGAGTTTTGCGGCGCCAGCAGAATTTGATTGCTAAAATTCAAACGACTTATCCTAAAGTCGTGAGCACGAGATGGCTATCAATGTTTCTGGTAGTAGATTGGCTCTACTCCAACGGATTCAAAGTTCGTGAGTACCTTGCAGAGAAGAGCGCTACGTGTGCACCGAATATGGTGTGGTACATGCGCTTCGCGATGTAGCCCGTGAAGCTAACGCCGTCTTCGTCTCACTACAAGGACTGTAGCGACTTTCAGGAATGCTTGACGGGTAGGGACCGCTTGTGTGCTTGGTGGTGAAAATGAAAGTGCCATTAATGGTTAGCTCCGTCGGTCTGCCTACTTCTCCTGCTCCCTGTAGAATACGTGACAGCCTTCTACAGATTGACGTCACTAGCCTTGTAGAATCGACGCGGAGACCCACCTCTGCCGTTGGGTTCTTGCGTCGATCCGTAAGTCATACAGTCGGGCCTTCGAGCTTCGTTCACTCGTCTCGCCACCACTTCAAGTGCCACATTGAAGTTGATGACGAGCGCCCATACGTCACGTGCCGGTCACCACCGGCCCTTGTCATTGGCGTCTAACCCCATTGATTAGACGCAATCAGGCGAGTTCGGCGAAACCGGCTGGTATGTGCTTTGCCAGTTGCAACAGCCTCCCTCAAAGCCTAGTCCAGCCGCACCACGCGAAGTTGCCCCCGCAGCCGCTCGAAGATCACGCGCTGCAGTGGTTTAGTCAGGATGTCGGCGAGCTGCTGTTGTGTGGGACAGTAGGAAACGCTCACGTCACCGCGCGCGATCACGTCGCGAATGTAGTGGTACCGCACGTTGATGTGCTTGCTGCGGGTGGTGGTTCCATCGATTTGATCGCGGACTGATTGTCGACTTGCAAGTTGACCGATCTAGTTGGCGTCCAAAGACCAATCTCGACGAGGAGTTGCTTCACCCACGCAGCATCCTTCACAGCCACAGCCGCCGCCACATACTCTGCTTCCATCGTAGAGAGGGCGACGGAGGTCTGTTTCTTCGATGCCCACGCGATCACCATGCCGTTCAGCAACAGTACGGCACCCGATACGGATTTGGCATCCGATGTGTCGCCGGCCCAGTCGGCGTCAGAGAAGATCGTAGCATTCCACTTGCAACCGATGCCTTGACCGTTCTCGAATAGGAGCCCGACCGATGTTGTGCCGCGAAGGTAGCGCAGTATGCGCTTCACGCCGCGCCAGTGACCTTCAGAAGGACGAGCGACAAATCGTGCGAGGTAGTTCACCGCCGCCGTTATGTCTGGTCTCGTGCAGTTTGAGATCCACAGAAGAGAGCCAATTGCTCGTCGCATCAGGCTGGCTTCCTCCATGGGCGTGTCGTCGTCGAAAACCCGGGATTCCATCGGTGTGCTGACAGCCTTGCATGTAGCCATCTCCATGTCGGCCAGCAAGTCTTCGATCGTATCACGCTGGTGGATGATAAATCAATCTTCAGTGTGCTCGATGCTGATCCCCAACACCTTTTCTCCCAAGTCCTTGATGTCAAACCGCTTGCCCAACAGCCGCATGACCCAGTCGCTGTCGGCGTCATTCTCAGCAACGACGATGACATCGTCCACATACAAACCGAGGACGGTAAGCACTCCACTGCGACGGCGAGTGTAGAGGCAGGGATCCAACTTGATCCGCACAAATCCTAGTGACAATAGGAATGCGTTGATTTCGTTGTTCCACAAGAGTCCGCTCTGCTTCAGCCCGTAGAGGCCCTTCTTCAGCAACCATGCTGAGCCAGGCGGGCATGGCGTTCCTCTCGGAGGTCGCATCCAGATTGGACGATCGAGGCTCGCTTTCACATAGGAGTTGGGGACGTCTCCCTGCCGGAGCCGGCGTTTCCACTGCGCTGCCAGCGCCGCCAGATATCGCAAGCTGGTGGTCTTCAATACCGGTGAGTATGTTTCTTCGAAGTCCACACCGTAGCGTTGCGAAAATCCGCGCGCGACCAGCCGGGCCTTGAACCGCTCGAGTTCTCCGCGTGAGTTGAACTTAATTTTGAAGACCCACTTGGAGGAAACCACGTTTGCGCGGGCGGGCGTCTTTGCGACCTCCCAGGTTCCATTGGCTTGCAGATCTTGCAGCTCCTTTTCAATGGCAGCTTTCCACTGGGGCCACTCTGGAGTCTGCTGGGCTTCATCAATGGTGCTTGGGGTCACCATCGCTGCCATGGCTTCCGACAAAACGAGCATGGCCGAACCTGCAACTTCGTCAATTAGTTCTTGGGTCAGCTCAAAATTGCTGTGCCGTCTTGCCTTCTTGCGGGACCCAAATACTCGGCGAAGCGTACCAGCGCTGATCGGATTCCCAGCATATTCATCTTCGCCACTGCTGCTCGAGTCAGAACTGCTTCCGCTCAGGTCCTGCTCACCTGCCTGATTCGCTTCTTGGTCGCGACTACGCTGATGTGCCGCTTGGTTAAGTCTTGGGTCGCAGGCAATTCTGAGCTGTTCCGTGCCACCTCCGGTCCAGCAGCGGGCTCAGCATGTGGCGGACGGTTCTCGCCGTGTAGCTCGTTCAGAACGTCGCTTGTCTCCTTCTCGTGGATGTCAAGTCGGTCGATGTTCTGCACGTCCGCGCTCGTGATGATCCGCTTTGTCCGAGGCAGGAATAACCGGAATCCTTTCTGAGTTTCGCTGACTCCGATGACGACTGCCTTCTCAGCACGGCGCTTGACGGATGCAGCTTTCTTGTGCGCGACGTGTGCTGTTCAGGTGGAGCCGAACCTCAGGATGTGTGCAATCTTGGGCTCCTTGCCAGTGAGCACATCCAGCGAGGCTCGATGGTCGGCGTTGGCTCGAGTGGGAACGCGATTGCGAATGTACGAGGCGTATTTAACTGCGTCGCCCCAGTAACGCTCAGGTAGACCGGATGCCCACAGCATGGCTCTCCCCGAGTTCATGAGCATCCTGTGCATGCGCTCCACTTTGCCATTTGAGGCGGATGAGTCCGGGAGAGTAGACTGCTGCTTGATGCCATGGCGCATACAGTAAGCCGCAAATTCATGGCCGAGAAACTCGCCGCCGCCATCAGACCGCACGACCTTCACGCGTAAGCCGTACTGACGCTCGATCTCCGGTAAGAACTCCATGACCCGCTTCGGGGCCTCACCCTTGGTTTGCAGCAGGTATACTCGGTTGTAACTTGAGCCGTAGTCGACCACGGTGAGCATGTGCTTGTTTCCGTTTCTGTCTGCAGGGAGGATATCTGTCTTGAGGTCCACGCCCAGCACTGCCCCGACTTCATCCGTAGGTGCAGCGTCCGACGTGTCAACAGTGGGTTGCTTGGACTTGGTCTGTTTCGCCTCTGCGCACGAGAGGCAAAACCGCAGCTTCTTCGAGACGACCTCCATGTCTTTGGTCAAACCTTTTGAGTACATCCGCAATAGGTCTTGGAAGTTCAGGTGGCCCAACCTGTCGTGCCATAGCTGCAACGTGGCTTTAGGGACCTGCACGAACATCGCCGCGGCATCGGTGTCGGCATCCATGGTTTCTCCACTCAATATCCACAGTTTGCCTTGCCTTTCAGCGGCAGCTATCACCTCGCCGCGTTGCTTCTTCAGGCTGCACTCTGCACTACCGAACACCGTGGTGACATTGTGCTCGCTGAGCTCCGCCACTGAGAGCAGGTTGCGATCCAGACCGGGGACATGGTGTACCTCGTGGAGCAGCACGGGTCGGACGACACCGCCGTTGTACACACGGATAATACAGCTCCCCTTCACGCTCGCGTGGAGTAGCCCCCCATTCGCCACCTTTACGACCAGCTTAGATGGGGAAGTTCCGGACAAAATAGTAACGTCGGAGCACATGTGGTGCGAAGCACCGGAGTCGATCAGCCACGTCGACATGACCGCATCTGGGCCGTTTGTCGCAGCGGAGGCCATCCACAATTCCGACGCATCTTCCTCGTCGGAGTCAGATTCTGCAAGCTCGGATTGATGCTGGGCTTGGCGAGCCGACGCCTCCTCTGTGCTCTTCTTGGGGCACTGCGTCTGCCTGTGGACGGTTTGCCCGCAGTTCCAGCAAGTAATCGTCTTCTCTGCTGTGTTTGCGTTGGCGTTACCACGCTGCTGACCTTGACGCTGTGTGTTGTTCTTTTGTAGTTGCAGCTGGCTGCCTCCGTGTTGTCCGCTCCCCCTTTGGTTGCCTCCCTGCTGGCGACCACTCTGTTTCTTAGTGCCGCCATTCCCGTGTTGGCTTTGCTGCTGCTGCGTGTTACCAGCGCCACCGCTTCGCCCGCCGGTCTTGGCTTGACCGACGCGGCGCCCGTCGCCTTGAGAGCGAATCAGAAAGTCGACTACCTTGTCCAGCTCCTTCATGTGGTTGTCGCTGGTGTCATCAATCATGCTGAGGAGGGTCGACTTGAGCTCCGGGCACGCATTGTTGCAAAAGGTCTCCAGCAGTAACTGCGACCGGTCGCCGACCATAAGCCGCTCAATGAGCTTGAGAAACGTCACATACTGCTTCCAGGTGTCACCAGAACGCTTGTGCGTATCCAGGCGCTTGCCGAGCTCGTACTGGCTCAGATTGCAGCCAAACTCCTTTTTCAAGTGTGCGACCAGTTCTTCGTAGCTGACGTCGCGGCTACCAGTAAAGTCGTGGTAGTTTCTGCTGGCCTGTCCCTCGAGGAAGGTGCCGAGAACGGACGCTTTGAGCTCGCTGGACCACGATGATTGGTTCAGCAGTCGCTCCATCCTTACAGCGCTCTCAAACTCATTCAGGAAATCTTCAACGCCAGCACCTAACCCTGGGTACACCTCCTTACCGTCGAACCGGCGGCAGTGAATGTCCTTCTACTTTGGGGTTCTCTGCGTCGCTGATGATGCAGTAGGTTGCTTAGGGTCTGGCAGCACCTGCTCGGAGTCAGCGGGTTGTATGGGGTTTGGTGGTTTGGCTGGAGTAGTTTGCAGGGCCTGGGTCCCCGCTGGAGACTGGAGCAGTACCGGCTGTTGGCTTGAGCCAAGCGCAGACGGTGTCTGGTCAGCCTGGAGTGTCGTGCTTGCAGCTGACTGTTGCGGAGCTGTGCTGGCAGCATCGCGCTGCATACCCTGCGCCATAGCGTGGCTCACAGGTGGTTCGGCGTCATCTTCGACGTCCTGGGGGTCGCTGGCAGTGTCCCCGTGCTTGTGCTCCTCCTCTTCGACCAGCGACTGGCGAAATCCATGGAGTTGCCATCCGCGCGCCTCGTTGATAACGGTAGCCATCTTGCTTTCCCATATCATCCTCTCTGCAGCTCAATCAGCTCCATCGCGTCGTCCAAGCGTGCCTTCAGCACCGCGATCATTTCCTCGACCGGCATGTGCGTGCTGTGCATTGACGTGCTCGATCGGGAGCCAACGTCAGAGGAAGTAGGGTCTCGGTTGCTCGTGAGCCCCCCTCGTCGTGGACGTCGTTCGAGTGTGACGAAAACGTCCGGGTTTCGTAGCAGCTCCCCCTCGGCGCGTGGCGTGCGTCGTCGGAGCTCCATGTGGCAGCGATGCAGCGCCGAGCGATGCGCCCGCTCTGCCCTCGCGATAGGAGGCATGGCTTGGGGACTGTCCAGGCCCGTGAAGTCGAGACGTCCCGTCATTGACATCGGAGCGGTCCTCTATTCGGCAGGCTGAGGTCCTTGGGCTCAGAACCTGTAGCGACTTTCAGGAATGCTTGACGGGTAGGGACCGCTTGTGTGCTTGGTGGTGAAAATGAAAGTGCCATTAATGGTTAGCTCCGTCGGTCTGCCTACTTCTCCTGCTCCCTGTAGAATACGTGACAGCCTTCTACAGATTGACGTCACTAGCCTTGTAGAATCGACGCGGAGACCCACCTCTGCCGTTGGGTTCTTGCGTCGATCCGTAAGTCATACAGTCGAGCCTTCGAGCTTCGTTCACTCGTCTCGCCACCACTTCAAGTGCCACATTGAAGTTGATGACGAGCGCCCATACGTCACGTGCCGGTCACCACCGGCCCTTGTCATTGGCGTCTAACCCCATTGATTAGACGCAATCAGGCGAGTTCGGCGAAACCGGCTGGTATGTGCTTTGCCAGTCGCAACAAGGACTGACCACCCTTGTGCAGCAGCAAGATGATCGATTTGCTGGTCTCGTCGAAAAGTTGCTCTGTCTAAGCGGAGGTATTGGTCCACTGAATGCTTCGTCTATTGAGACATTGGATCCTAGCAAGCATGAAGTCATCGGTAGTTTTGCTATTTTGCACGCGTTGACCGAGAAGGACGTGGTCAACTTAGATGTGTGGGTCTGGAAGAGTTGAAAGAAAACCGTGGTCATCGCTGTGGCGAGACTATATGCTGACCATCTCAAGTATTCACAATTTGTCACTATCAACTGAACCTTCTCCACTTGTTACACCAAAAGGGCTCGTGGCAATTACGCTACTGGAATTGTCCACAATGATAGATTCACAGCACAATAGAGTCGTTCAGCACTTTGGCGAAGCAGGTATTGACAGAACTACGAAGAAATTCAAGCAACTATGCCGAGACTACCACACCAAGGAGCCGATTCGTGACGCGATCGACCGATTCGACCACCGGCTTGCTCGCTTCGACGAAATGGGGCAGCTTGGCGATGCTGCAACCAAGTATCCAACCCTGGCAAGCTTCTATGGAGAGATCGCATCGGTGTTTCCCAACACCGCCACAGTCGAGTCAGATTTTTCAGATATAGGATGCGAGAAGACGGAAAAACGAACATCACTCACTGATTTTGCACTGGAAGGTGTTTTGCATTGCGAACAGTGGAAGCGTCTCTCTTCCTTAGCTCTGTAGAACGTACCAGCCTTGCTAATGAATAGCTTCCACCTTTGCAACTTTCCGTCTGTCAGTTCGGCCACTTTTCATTAGAAATTGGGGAAAGTGACTTCTCCCACATATTGAGAGGTCTGCGAATCGGTAACGATCAATTTTGATAATGGATTAGGGTATCAATTTGGAATCGTGAGACCTGGGGGCTAAATATGGGCAAAAAACCTTGGTTTAGCGTTTGCTTGAGATAAAGACGAAGAGTCGTCCGTCGGCTCAGGCTTATCGGTTACGACCGTCTGGTCGCTAAAGAGAGTTCGAGTTTTAGCTTCACACTAAGCGCCCGTTCGTACCCGACGCCTCAGACATATTCGCTGGTGATATGCATTGATATGCTGATATGACCTGGTATAATATTGGTATCATGTATCATGTGATCCGCACCAGGACAAGGATGAGGATCATTGATCCAGTAGCACACACAGAATGATCTCGAGTGATCCCGTATTAGATGCCGAACAGAAGGTTTTGGGTGCGTTCGGTGGAACGCAATTTACAATTCGCAATGTCGCCAAGAATACCATTTTTTAAGCAGACTCGATTTCGACTCGTATTCTATTTCTTGCTCGTCGCTGAGTGCATCGGAGGCATCGACTCAGCAAATCCCTTCCTTAGTAGATATAAGTAACGTTAATTGATATCATCTAGGCCAAGGCATATATTGTTCAAGGAGGCATTGCGACATTGGTGTCGGCGATGCAGAGCACAGGAGACGACGGAGCCTAAAGCGACGGCAGCATCTCGACTTCGGAGGACACAACAACGGAAGCGACCATCGCACTAGCGCCATACTTGCGCTCACACTACACTAAAGTGTTGCGCAACACCTCCATTCGTCAAGGGTCGCTATAATATAGATACCATCTACGCGAGCTGCATAAGTCGGAAAGTGATGCGACATTCTACGACATGGAAACGTTACATCATCCTACCTTCATTCTTTTACTACGTGTCCCTAGAGAACACCGGTCTTGTTACGTCGACAGCGAATGTATGCAGCGGTGAGAAGCTGATGATAGATATTATTATTCTCAAAACAAAACGTGATCGCTATCAGAGCTTGTGATCGAGCTCGTTGCCGAACACGGCGACCCTGATGTTCGACAAGTTTCTAGAGAGCGTACGAAATGAGCTCTCCACTTGTTCGACGGCGGCGAGCTAGTGTCGTGATTTGGTTTGAGGAATCTGGTGAATTCAAGGAGGAGAATCTAGATAGCCCGGTGATCTGGGGTACCTGGACGACCTGGAGTACATGAAGCACCTGGAGCTCCCGACGAGAGTCCCTTGAGTCCTCAACGGCTTATGCAAATTCATAGGACAGGATGGATGTTGCCCCTGCCAGTTGGATAAGGTTTGCGAGGACACAGGCCCAATATTGCAAATCCATCAGGAAACATCGCCAAATTCGGCGATGTACGAAATAGAATATCAAACACGATATTGGTTGATCGAACAAGACTCGATTTGGCTTGATATCGCGAATCGAAATTGTGTGTAAAAAATAGTCGAAACATTGCAAATTGCGTGCTACCGAACGCACCCTTTGGTTTGTAATGAGTCCGCGGTATGGACGCCGACGACAGAAGGTGGTACGAAGGTGAGCGGAACAACTGCCGAGTCGCAGATAGATTCGTCAGACAGCAGTCAGCCGCGAACCGAAACGAGCGGTCCACAAGCAGCTGATGAAGAGACGTGCAGGGGGTCGCCCGTCAAAAGATCGCGCCAGGACGACGGGCGGCAGCAAGGATCTGGTGGCCGTCGAGTGGAGCAGGATCGCAGTTCGGAATTTGCAGCGTTGTTAGCAAGCGAAGGGCGAGAGTAGCAGAGCAGCAGTTGGCGTTTGTACGCCGCGAGGACCGAGTACGGAGGGAGTCAGCGTGCTTCCAAGTCGTGCGTTGCGGTGTAAGGGGCCTGTGTGTCCCAAGTGGCGTAGCAGGCGGGAGCGGAAAGGTTCTAGTGGTAGGAAGGCGTGAGCTGGAGCTTTAAGGACAGTAATAAATAGGTGCCCGTCCAGTGCGACGAGTACCGGCGCAGGGGACAGCAGCTTTCTCCTGAGGCCAGTGATCGAGTTCGTGCTATCGACGAGCACGGAAAGCTGGGTTATCGACCACCCGGCGTGCAGGGTACCTCAGACACGTTACATGGTGGTCATACAGGGGCAGACTCTAGGAATCAGCAACAGCAGTATGGCAAGGACAAGAGTTATTGTACCAGGTGGAATGTCCACGCGTTCAACGTCCAGATCCAGAAGTCCAAGTTCACGTATACCACCACTGCCGCAGCTGCCGCAACTACCAGAGATGCAGCAACAGCAACCGCAGCAGCAGCAACAGCAACCGCAGCAGCAACAACAGCAGCTGGACCAACGTCAGTTGACGCCACCAGACACACCAGTATCGGTAAGCACAGCATTGACACCACCTGCATCGGGGCCAACTACGACATCGGTGGCGGCACGAGCAACGATGACCCCACCGGCAACAACTACGGCGACGACAGTAAGGCAGCCCGCAACCAGTACAACGACAAGAACGACGGAGCATGGAAGTTCAAGGCCAAGTGGTGCGACTGAGAACGCACCAGCGCTCGGGGTTGTACTACAACAGCTTCTCGCTGCGGTCGAGCGGCTAGACACCCGAGTAGGAAGCATCGAAGCGGCAGCAGCAGCAAGTGGGGAGTCTCCACCTCCAGCGGCACCATTAGCAGGGCCACCTACGGAACGGGCGCCAACAGCGAGAGCTCGACGGGCAGGACCAGCACCAGACCCAGACGATAGTGGAGACGACGACTCGAGTGGTAGTGACGGTGGTGACGAAACAAGAAGAGCAACGCCAGCCAGGAGCAGGCGCGATGAACGCGAACGCAGCCGACGTAGGAACCTCAAGGATCTGGAGCTCCCGACATTCACGCCTTCTCCGAATGTACTGGTGTCCACCTGGATCGACAGAGTGGACTTGACATTGAAAGGAGCAGCCCAATCCGGACGCGGAACTTGGAGCGACGAGGAGCTGTATTATATCCTGGGAAATAAGTTGATGGACAGCGCGTCGCGCTGGTGGGTAGTGATGAACCGGAAGTGGCGAAACAGTGAGCGGACCTGGACCAACCTCAAAGCAGGACTGCTACGACGCTACGGAGAGCGGCTTGATGTCTCGGCTGCAGAATGGAGAGTGAACCAGCGGATAATGATGCCGGGTGAAACTTACGCTGACTTCGCAGCTGGTCTGCGTGATACAACAGGCCGAAACCGTGTGGAAGAGCGTGTGCTCCTCGCCCAGTTCTACCGATGCTTGAGCTTAACGGTACGGCAGCTGGTGAAGCAGCGAGACCCCGAAACACTGGAAGAAGCGGTGGACCACGCAACCGAGATTGACGACACGAACGCCAATGTGGCGAAAGGGATGCAGAACATCGGACAGCCCTTCGCGACAGCACCCAGCCCGTGCATGGTATCGATGAACGGCACAGCGGGACAGATGTTGGTCGTACCAGGAGTCACTGGTACAGGGATAATGGTAGACGGCACCACGGCAGGCACTGTGCAACCAGGGATAGCAGGTAGCGACGCCAGCACGATGGCACTCTTTACCAATCCGCAAGGAATCTGGAACGACTATACCGGCTGGGCCGTATCGAAAGACAGGACGTGGAACGGGAAGTTCTGGGCAGAGCCAGCAAAGAAGGCACGCAAGATCAAGAAAATGAAGGCAGAGTCGGTAATCAACCGCAGCGTCAGTGGTGCGGCTGCCCGGGCAGACAAGAAAGTTAAAGTAATGCGGGCAGCCATGGCCATAGATACCAGCGAGGAAGAGTCTGATGAAGTGTCAGGCGAGGACGAAGTAAACGAGCGACCACCACCAAGAAAAAAGACGAGGCGCAGCGTGGTAGTAAACCAGGTGTCGGACTCGAAGCAGCAGCCTGACACTGCCAGTCGGCGAAGACGCGGAGACTGGGCAAACGGCGGCAACAGCGGCTTCCGCGAGGAGTCGAAGTGCTACGCGTGCGGTAAGCCCGGACACTTTGCGGATCGCTGTCCAGACCC
>KE579655.1:478-12164 GCA_000443045.1 Phytophthora x cambivora | reverse complement strand
ATGCGGTCGTGCAGGAACTTCTCGAACGAGGCAGGGTCCAGCACGTGGTCGTCCACGGGGATCGTGCAGTCGATCGTGAACTTGAGCAGCTGCTTCTTGCTGACCTTCTTTCCCTTGTGCTGCAATTAATTAATTGGCGTTCGAAAATTAGCACTTGCACGAGACAATAATTATTGTCCGTGGGCAAGTGGCTAAAGTTGCTGGAATCTGTTGCATCGTCCTCTTCCTCCATTCTCTCGTTTTAAACAGTGTTTAGTGTCCCCCCAAGTGGTTATGCGTGGCGACCGCGTCGAGAAGACGACGGCCGCCCACAGAGAAGGGAACTCTGTTTGCCCGAGCAGAGAAGGAGGACTCTGCAGCTTAGCAACTCAACCACCCGCCCGAAGGAACGGCAGGGCGTGGGAACTTACAGCAGGAGCCATGATGTCTAGGTGAGTGAACTGCGGAGACGTTCGGAGAATGGCCGCGGCAACAGCATAAAGCGAGAGGGCTCGCCCCGCGTGATTGGCTGGAATCCATGGACAGCGAATCACTGGCTCGGAGCCGCTCGATACGCACACCCTAGCCCGCAAGCGCGGTGATTGGCGGAAAATAGAGACGTGCGCCACTGTAGAGGGAGGAGTACGTTCTTGTAAAGAGATATGCAAGCGGTTGGTCCCGTGCCATTCCTACGCTTGTGTGCACGGGTTCGACGAGCGCCATCTTGTATCTGGTAGACTCCAAGAAAGAAAACCTTAAAGTGATTCAAGGTGCGATAACACTAGCCTAACCTTGGCAGGGTGTGCAAATTTTTGACTAATGTTGGGACTATTGCCGTGGACAGATGCGTTACATTGCTGCTTACCTGCTTGCCGTCCTGGGTGGCCACGAGCACCCCACTGAGCACGACGTCGTGCGCATCCTGCACTCGTGCGGCGTGGAGACCGACGAGGCCCGCGTGGCCGCCGTGGTCAAGGCCATGGAGGGCAAGAGCGTCGAGGAGGTGATCGCTGCCGGCAGCGGCAAGCTGGCCTCGTTCGGCTCGGCTGCTGCCGCCCCCGCTGCCGGTGGCGCTGCTGCCGCTGGTGGCGAGGCCGCCAAGGTGGAGGAGAAGGCCGTCGAGGAGGAGGAGGAGATCGACATGGGCGGAGGCATGGACATGTTCGGCGGAGGCGACGAGGACTACTAAGCACCATCTTTTGTCGTTCGTTCGGATCAACCTTTGTCTCGGCTGAGCGGGAGCACTTTGTCCGATCTACCAGAGTAACACATCTAATCAATGGGACACTTTGTTAGGGGATTCATCATACACCGTTGCAAGTTTTAAGCTAGTGCTAACCGGTGGTTATGGGAGGATAGTGCTAAACAAGAGTTGCAGCTCTGATTTTGCCAGGAGGTTGGTACTCTACTGGATGCAGCACTTGGGGTTCTGCTGGCTGCGAATGTCGGGCGTCTTGACGTCCGGGTCGTTCTGTTCGTGGTTGACGATTTGCGCCTTGAGCACAGGCGCTTCCACTTCCAGGTCGGTTTTAGTTAGGGAGATGCCGGCCAAGTCCGCCGCCACTTGACGGAAGGTCGTGTTCACCTGATCTCCAGTTTTGGCCGACACGAAGAAGCTCTTGAGGTCGTTCTCCTCCGTGAACTGCTTGTGCTTGGCCACTTTCACGGCTCGGATGTGGTTTAAGTCCGCTGCCAAAGACTAAAAGTTAGAGAGGAGAGAAGTTGCAAGGTGGGAGATCAAGAGACTAAAAAACTCACTCTTGTTGCCGACAAGTGCCACGTACGGCATGCGCTCGTCGTCAAAAGTGCGACGGACCAGGCGGTACCAGTCCTCGAGGTTCTGGAAGCTCTCGTAGTTGGTGATGTCGTACACCAACAGCACACCCTGCAGACTTCAATGTCAGTCGATATGCAACATGCAACATGCCCCCCTCTCTCCCTACCTACCTGAGCCCCATAAATATAATTTTTGAGCATTTTGCCACCGATGCTCTGACCGCCGATGTCCCAAATCTGCAGCGTCACCTGCGTGTCACCTGCGCAATATTCGACAAGTCAGTGGAGATTGTTCCCATTTTCATCTACAGAGTGAGTGAGCATTTATTTACCTGGCAATGCCATCCGCTTGAGGAAAAAGTCCAAGCCGATCGTCTGCTTGTACGTCGTGGAGAAATTGTCCTCCGTGTGCCGCATCGCGATGGAAGTTTTGCCCACGGCGCCATCTCCCAGGATGATCACCTGCATATCACGTCACTAGCTATCGGTCACGTGCCCCCAGATGACCTCTTGCAATGGATGCATGTGTCTTAGTCTCCCACCTTGTACTGGAGCTGCTGGGGCTCCGAGTCACTGTCCGTCTCCTTCGACATGTCGCTCTCGGATGAATATTGCTAGACTCGAATATCTTCGCAACTCTTCAAGATCGCGTCGTTTCGGAACCATCAAGTGAGTTTTCAGGAATTGTTGATGGAATTATGGGATATTCCCGATCATTATCCTGGTCAATCATGTCGTCGAATTTGATCACTCTACATAATGCACGTGAATACAACTTCTGCTCACATTTTCGATTTGGAGCTCTGCGAAACGAGGAAAAGAAAAGAGGAATGCCGGTTGCTACACCCGCTGAAGAGCACGAACTCGGGTCTCGTCACCCATCGACGTGGCATCATAACAAGCACGGGTCCGATGGCTTTTGCACGAGGATGAAGACCTACTACGCGAAATTTCCGAATTTACCATACTTTCAGTGGATGATAGTCAATTGCGACGAACCACTACCTACCGATGCAGTCGATGATATATTCTCCTGCGGATATTTTCACAATGTCGTTTGGTTCCACGAGAACCGATTTGAACGATGCACCACCGCAGCCATGGACTGGGCTGCAAGCGAAGGGAACTGTGACAGAGTCAAGTGGCTTAATAAGAACCGTAGTGAAGGTTGCACCACCGCAGCGATGGATGGCGCCGCAAGTAATGGTCACCTTAACGTTGTTCAGTGGTTGCACGCAAATCGCTCTGAAGGCTGCACTACCCGAGCAATGGATAGTGCCGCAAGCAATGGCTACCTTGATGTTGTTGAGTGGTTGCACGGAAATCGTTCCGAAGGCTGCACTACCCAAGCCATGGATGGCGCCGCAAGCAATGGCCACCTCGATGTTGTCAAGTGGCTGCATGAAAATCGCTCCGAAGGTTGCACCACTGCCGCTATGGATGCCGCGGTTACCAATAGCCGAGCGAAGGTAGCGCGATGGCTGCATGAAAATCGCTCGGAAGGTTGTTCAACAGCGGCGATGGGTGATGCGGCAGGAAAAAATTCCCTTGCCGCCGTCAAGTGGTTGCACGACAATTGCAAGGCTGGGTGCAGCCCTGCTGCGATGGTTAACGCTGCGTCGAAAGGTTATCTGGATGTCGTCAAGTATCTGCACACTGAAGTTGATCAACCAGCTACCAACGCGGCCATCTCTGCTGCCGCGGAAAACGGTCATCTCCAGGTTGTGGAGTATCTCCACGAGAATCGAGCAGAGATCTGCCAAGCCGACGCTATTCTACGTGCCAAAAAGAATAAACACACCGAGGTTGTCAAGTACCTGCTCAAACATGACGAGTGTCGAGCTGCGAATGAGGCGGAGAAGGCGAAGATTTTCGCTGAAGGGAGATTTTGTACTGTTCAGAAGTTGTGGCAGTTGATTTGCCTGGTACTTCTGTCGTTCCGTTTGGTTCCGATATTGCTGGGAAGCTGCTTCAAGTCGGGAAGTGGCCGTCGCGTAGTGGAAGCAAAGTCTCGTACTGAGCTGGAAGAACGCATTCGTGCTGAAGAGGAAGCAAACATCCGTACCAGCGAGCAAGCGAGAATCCGGACTGAAGTGGCAGCGCGTATCGGAGATGAAGGGGAAAAGGCTCAAGCTGCGAAGCAAACAGACACTCGCACTGAGCAGCAAGAGATGCGAGCTCGAATCCGCGCTGAGATCCAAGACGAGGTCGAGAAAAAGATGCGTGCAGAGATCAGAGCCGAACTGCTTGGGGAGGATTCGAAGCAAAATTAAGCCCATTGCAGCAGAAAAGGAGGGGTTGCTTCCTCGATTTCGGCACCGCCGAAGCAAAGTTTATATTTTTCTTGAAACAGGCTAGGTTGCGTAGATTTCACTACCAATACAAATAGCCTATTCCATACTCGGGTGGTGTTGGGACTCACGTTACAGTGAGCTTATGCTCAGTCTCGCAGCAACCCGCTACAGAATCAACTACGTCCGCGCTGTCCATTTATTGACCAGGCGATACAACTTCAACCTGTTTGAACATCCCAAAGGTGAGATGGTCATTCGTCACTACCCGTTAGCAATATGATCTAGATATTCCGCGGAGGGAGTCGCTAGGAATCGAGAATTTGTTCGCAGGAACCAGTTGCTGGCTTGTTAACGAAACAATCTGCGGGGGCGTTCCCCCTGCAAGGTGAATGATGGGATGCGATCCCCGATCTATGATGTCTTGTCGAATTTGATCAGTCTACATTGCAGAATCCGCCATCGAGGGGAAATATGGTGGTGCGATTAATAAACTGCGTGGTCGTTGGAGAAGGGAGCGTGATTTCTATCCTTATTGAAGACTGGAAAACGGTGGCTCACCTGAAGAAGGAGATCAAGGATGAGAACAAGAACAAGTTAAAGGATGTCGATGCCAACAGCCTGCATCTCTTCCTGGCGAAGAAGGAGGACGGTGCATGGCTGAATGGGGATGAAGCAGCAGCTGTGACGATTCATGACTGTGAAAACCCGCAAGAATTCGAGCTGATGAAACCCTCACTGTGGCTCAAGAACACCAATTACTTTGGAGAGAGCTTTACACCCGGTGAGGACCAAGCTCACGTGCTGGCGGTGGTTCCGAAAGTCAAGTCAAAGCGTCCAGCAACCGCAAAGGCGCAACGGAAGAAGCTATTGAGTGCGCTGGAATGGAGGGAGCCAATGCGACTTTGCACGAGCGATGGCCAAGATTGGGCGTATCAAGGAGCCTCAGAGCTTGTGGCAGAACTTGCACAACCTCTTGTCGCGCACTACGAGGCCTGGAAACTAGGATACATGGACAACCAGAATCACGCTGTCAATCTGGTGATGGATGGACGAGGAACGGGAAAGTCGCGCATGCTGGATGAAATGAAGGGGTTGCTGTGCGAAGCCGCGAAACAATCGCAGCAGCAAGAGCTGGAGGAGAGAATGAAGAACGCCTATGTGTTTCGAGTGACCTTCGAGGGTGGCACCTGTACGACTGGAAATCTGCTTGATTCGAAATGTCCTGAATTTGACGTCAGCTACCGAATGCTCTACCAGCTCGCGAAAGATAGGATCGAGTGGCCAAAATTCGTTGATCGACTGGTGGAATCATATCCGTCACTTTTCCTGTGTATTGAAACAGTGATGGAGATACTGGCGACTTTGGAGAAGATTGACGACATGAAGGATATGACGGTGATCTTGTGTGTGGATGGTCTGCAGAAGCTCAACAATGATGGCACCATGGCGTGCGCTTTTTATCGTGTCTTGGCTACGATTTGCGGATTCCTGAACTCATCCCGAGCTTTTGCTGTATGTGTGTGTTCGGCTACAATGGAAATTCCGGTCGAACGAGCCCTTTCATATTCTTCGCAGAGGCGCGTGTATCTGCCTCCTCCAGCATTGCGTGGCGAGGAAGTCTTGAAGCCAAGAACAAAATTCGAGAAACGGTTGGTGAATGATATGGGTGGGCACGGTCGAGCACTGGAAACATTGGCCAGCGTTTTGCGTCAATACACGAAAGATGAATCGGAACAGACAGACCCATCCAGGGTTCTTGATCAGGTATGCAGACAGCTGCGACTCCAATATGGGGAGATTTTCGCATCTCCTTTTTTTCAAGACCCAGCCAATTGCCAGGCCGTGGTCGATGCAATTGGCACTCGCCGTCGTTATGGTCTGTGTGACTGGTTTGTTCCAGACATGACAGTGGATCACCTACGAAGCTTTGGTATGTTTCGATTGAATCCTGACGGTACTCTAGACTGCGCTAACGTTCTTCTTCAGATGTTGTTGCGGACCCATCCGGAGACTTCAGACGATTGAGCCAACTTCGTTGGGATGGCTGCAATTTGAGCAATTTGGGGCGTTTTGCCGTCGCGTGAAATCGATGGTGTATTGTGGTACTCCAGTCGAGAACTGCCTACATTTTACTCTGGTGATCGGTTTGGTATTGAATGGTTAATACTTGAGGTGCTTCAAGTAGTTAAAAAAAACTGCGCACTCTAAATTGTTTTTGTGTTCCTGATCAGTACCCTGCAACCCTAAAGCAGTTCTACGCAATACACGGAACTCAGATACGATGAATCATTTTCATCGCAATGCAGTGCACGCAACACATTAGCAGTTTTGCGTTTCTTGATCGCGGGACTCGCCGTATCCTCATGACTCGAAAGTCGTCGTTTTTCCAAAATGACCTTTTAGCGGTTGCATCGCCCACTCCATCCATCTACGAGACGTAATTCGTGATACGAGGAAGACTTCGATACCCACGGCTTGCAAACGGTCTGAAGTACTCAAAAGTATTGGTCAAATTCACCTTTCGACACGAGTTGGCAATATATTTTTCGGGTTTGGGCCTGAGCTTTATTTAGGTCACGTGTTTAACCCATAGCAAAGCTCATGGGTCTTTTTGTACATGTACCATATGTAGACTCCCTCGCCGTGAGCCATGTTTGGAAGGCGCCAAGATGGCTACATTTTGCCACATTACGGAACCGAGAGGAAGATATCGCGAAAACCTGCACAATACTCGAAGATTCCGAAAAAAACGGGAAGTTTACATACATGTACGTGAAATCGAGAGTAAGTAAAATGTACGCAACGTGTAACGTGAGTCCCAACAACACCCGAATTATGGAAGAGGCTTTTTGTATTAGTAGTAAAATCTACGCAACCTAGTCTGTATATAAACTTTGCTTCGGTGGTGTCGAAATAGATGAAGTAAATCCTCCTTTTCTGCTGCAATTCGCATCACGCCCTCAATGACCACACACGCCAGTAAGCGGCTCAGACTTGCTTCGAATCCTTCCCAAGCAGTTCAGCTCGAATCTCTGCACGCATCTTTTTCTCGACCTCATCTTGGATCTCAGCGCGGATTCGAGCTCGCATCTCTTGCTGCTCAGTGCGAGTGCCTGCTTGCTTCTCAGCTTGAGCCTTTTCCCCTTCATCTCCGATAGTCGCTGCCACTTCAGTCCGGATTCTCGCTTGCTCGCTGGTACGGATGTTTGCTTCCTCTTCAGCACGAATGCGTTCTTCCAGCTCACTACGAGACTTTGCTTCCACCACACGACGGCCAATTCCCGACTTGAAGCAGCTTCCCAGCAACATCGGAACCAAGCGGAATGACAGAAGTACCAGGCAAATCAAGTGCCACAGCTTCTGAACAGTAGAAAATCTGCCTTCAGCGAAAATCTTCGCCTTTTCCGCCCTATTCGCAGCTCGACACTCGTCATGTTTGAGCAGGTACTTGACAACCTTCGTGTGTTTATTCTTTTTGGCACGTAAAATGGCATCAGCTTGGCAGATCTCCGCTCGATTCTCGTGGAGATATTCCACAACCTGGAGATGACCATTTTCCGCAGCAGCAGAGATTGCAGCGTTGGTAGCTGGTTGATCAACTTCAGTGTGCAGATATTTGACGACATCCAAATAACCTTTCGACGCAGCGTTGACCATCGCAGAAGGACTGCACCCTTCCTTTCGGTTGTCGTGCAACCACTTGACGGCGGCAAGGTAATTCTGTCCTGCTGCATTATCCATCGCCGCTGTTGAACAACCTTCCGAGCGGTTTTCATGCAGCCATCGGACCATATCGACATGGCTATTGGCGACCGCGCCATCCATGGCGGCAGTGGTGCAACCTTCAGAGCGATTCTGGTGCAGCCACTGGACAACGTCAATGTGGCCATTTGTCGCTGCGCCATCCATCGCTTTGGTTGTGCAGCCTTCAGTGCGATTTGTGTGCAGCCACTTGATAACGTCAAGATGGCCGTTCGTTGAGGCGCTATCCATCGCCGCGGTGGTGCAACCTTCACTGCGATTTTCATGAAGCCACTTCACTATGTCGAGGCGATCAATGCGTGCAGCGCCATCCATGGCTGCAGTGGTGCATCCTTCAAATCGGTTTTTGTGGAACCAAATGACGTTGTATAAGTCCCCGCTTGACACTGCATTATCCATTGCATCGGTGGAAAGTGGTTCGTCGCAATTGTCAATCATCCACCGCAAGAGTCGTAAATTCCAATAACTCGCGTAGTGGCTCTTCATCCTCGTGCAAAAGCCATCGGATCCGTGCTTGTTGTGATGCCAAGTGGATGGCTCCTTCGACCCATACTCGGCTTTTTCTTCCGGCGTGAGGATGTCCATGGCGATGTCCTCTCAGGTGGCTGGTGCGGAGCTTTCCAAACCAAAGTGAAAATGAAGCTGGCTTGCCTGGAAAGCGAGGATGTCGGTTTGACTCTATCGTTCGTCAAGAATGAGGGAAGGAAATTCCAAACGTTTTCGGCTGAATGATGGAGGGTCAACATTTCGTATCCATCCATCATTTATTCCACCATAGCTGAGCAATTTCCAGGGCTACAGAACCTCAGTTGTTAATCTGGCGTTGGTCAGCAGGGTGAGGGATGTGTGTTATCGTTGGCAGACCGCAACTACGACGTTCTCCAAGAAAAATAAATCTCTAGCGGTTGATAGAAGATCTTCGTTCCTGTGACTGGTAAACGAGGCTTCGAAGCGAAAGCGAAAAGAAGAGCTCAGCCATGACGAAAAGTGCTATCGTCACAGCTAGCATTACCGTCCAGCTTGAGTGCTAGAATAAGGTGTGAGTAGTAAGCCCAAAACAATGATCGGAAAATATCATTGACATGTTGTACGTACAATCACACACTCTTTTGTCTCTTCATCCAGGCTGTGGAAGTAATACTGAGAGCAGTCCGGGTCTACGGAGAAGGAACAGTAAATATCGTCGCTAAGCAAACGCAACTGGATGATCGTTCAACCAAATCGAGTCGTACCTTGACAAGTGTTCCAGTGTGCGCTGTATTCTTGTTGGCCTTGGCACGACGGTGGTTGTAAGCAAGAGGCGGTACTTTGGGGACTGCTGTCGTCTGACGCAGAATTTGTTGAGCGCCTCAGAACTCCCGTTCGCTTTGTGGCGTCATCGAACACCACAGACCCCAAGGCGTCCAGTGCCATCGCACCAAAAATCACTGGCGAGTCGATCATGTTGTAGACGGGGATCCCAGTCGCTCCATGCAGTCGCTGCAGGCGCGCGACTTCCGCCGCCGAGGTGGTTGATGCAGCATAAGCGGCAGTGCCTCTCTGCAACATGGACGCAGAGCGCTGAATGCAGACTTTGGTGGAATTCCCATCGCTTGAAGACGACGATAGCTCTGGTAGAACAAGTGACTGCAGTGGTAGAGTGAGCTGAGGACCGTTGAATGACAGAGAAAATTGTAGATCTGGTAGGGCCGAGGCTGGAGCCGCGATTTCTGAGAGACCAAGCCTGGAATCGAGCTGGAGCCCAAGCCATCCTGTCAACTACAGCGAAGTCAGACCAGAGTTTTATCGATCAGCAGGATGAGGAACGTACGGCGTCGTAGAATTCCTTGGGAAGCTCGAGGCACGGCACATTAAAGTCCACAACTACGTCCCAAGTACTTGAAAACTCGCCGAAAAGCTGGACAGACTGCGTATTTGGCTCAGAACCACGACTACCTGTAGCATCGCTGCCAGTCTCCGATGCCAAATTGCACTCAAAACGTGCTGCATGGACTGTTATCACGAAAACAACCCCATAATAATACTTCGTTAGCACAGATACAAAAAGGTTATGTATGAGCTTCGCCATACTCGGGAAGGAAATTCCTTGTGCGTTGGTGACGTCGTCACCCAGTGACACGAATGGTTCGCTCCAGATGTAGTTGTCTCGGTCGAAAGCTTCTGCAATGACGTCGCTCTCGTTCGTGTCGAGATGCACCGCCATCTCCTTCTTCAAGTGGCCACGCCCCTGATACACGTAGCCGTGGAAGTCCGTCGCTGCTTCCTGAATCGATTCCCAGAGCGACGACTGGTCTGGATGGAAGACGAAACCAGCTCCAATGAAGCCGTCAGCGCCCAGGCTGCCCAGATAAAACGCCACTGCGGCCATCCGCATCTGTTGGTTGTCCTGCTGGAAGAAGCCAACAGCGACCCGTCCACTGAAGCCCAGCGCCGCAACTTGAACCTCGTGCTCTCCGACTTCTGGTGAAACCCAGTGCAGCTCGTAGCGAAGCCGCTTTCGAGCGTTGTCTGGGCACAAAATGGATGACAAACGGAGTGAATACCCAGCCAGGCAGCTCAAAGCCAGACCTTCGACCCACCAAACTCTGAATCGGTCATCAGCCAGTCGCGGCGTGACTTGTTCGCGTCTTCGCACACCACGATTCCGTCCAGATCTGCGGTCAATTTGAAGTTAAGTAATTAGTTGGTCAAAGTTCATTTTCATTGGCATCTGAGGAAGTACCTGTAGTGAGAATGAGCTTCATGGGCGTGCCTTCGATCACCACCTCAAGCACGGGATTGCTATTCGCCATCTTTACGGGAACTGGAGTCGCCGATGAAGTGTCGAAAGCCCCCAAAACATTTCGAAAGAGCCCCATAACGAGAACAAGGAATGCAACAAGAAGAAAGCGACGGTCCACCATAACTGCGCCCGCTCGTTCTCTCAGAATGAACCGACGCGATGTCCCAAAAGACGGACGTACGGGTTATTCAATTCAATCAAAATACATCCATGCGAATGAATTGTTATCAAAACCTATGAAAAAAGTGCAACTAATCGTTGGAAGTGTCGAAACTGAGACGTCCTCTTTTCGTGAACCCCGTTCAATTGAGACTCGATCGGCACATGGGGCACAGCTCGTGACCTCCGCTGCGCCACTTGGCCAGACACCCGGCGCAAAACGTGTGACCGCACAAAGTCGTGATCGGGTCGTCCATTCTCCCAAAGCAGATCGAGCACGGCTGCGTCTTCTTCTGGGCGAGCAGTTCGGCTCGGATCTCGGTCCGCATCTTGTCCTCCACCTCGTCCTGGATCTCCGCTCGAATCTTGGCCCGCAGCATGATTTCCTCCTGCTCAGCTCGGATAGCTGCCTCCACCTCAGCTCGGATCCTCGCCTCTTCCTCAACCCGAATACTCGCTTCCACTTCGACACGAAGACGAGCTTCAAGGTCATCGCGAGACTCTGCAGCAGCAACAGCACTGTCTTCCGACAACTTTGACACTTTCTTGGTCGTGTCACCTTCTTCAGCTCTGTCCATGAACCGACCTGCTTCGTACGCGCGGCGACATTCCTCGTGTTCAAGCAAGAAGTCGACGACAGCATCGTGTCCATTTGCCTTTGCAACGACGATAGGGTCCGCCATGCAACGTTCCGAGTGATTTTCGTGCAGATACTGCACCACCGACAGGTGACCAGCACGTGCTGCGGCAATGATGGCAGCGTTGGAGGCTGCTTGGCCAACGTTGGCGTGCACTCGTAAAAATACCCCCGAGGGGAACAGTCGCTCAGGAGTGAGCGGCACTGCCAAGCAATAGTCGGTTGCGGGCGCGGGAAGGAAGTAACAAGGACTCGCAGCGCACACGGAGATACGACAGGGAGGCATGAGTGGTCATG